>VDFB02371540.1:0-87329 GCA_007258455.2 Sequoia sempervirens
ATTAATGTAGTAGATAGGATTTCATTGCCATACTTGCTAAGTATAGTTGCATGTTGTAGGGGATACTCATCCACACCTCCCAAGTCCATTTTTGCAGAGGAGGATGCCATTGCTTGTTTGATGCAAAAGACAACAATGATCAATGGGTATGGGAAGCCATTCCTGTATACCAGACCCAAGACGATAACCATTGTGCAATTTTTGATGCATTTTTTGTCCGTCTTAAGATTGTAGAGATGGATGGAAGGGGGCATCTTTGAACAAGCAACAAAAACCCTAACTAGAAATTGTCGTGAGCACTACCCTAAGCGTCTAGATCTACAAACGAAAACCTACAGATTTCTAGAGATTGAGGGATGAAAACCTTGTAGATCTAGCATTAGAGGATGAAACCCCTTTGACTGGAGGAGTGGTCTCACACAAAGGTCATGTTTGAGCTTTAATGGTGGCCTAAATCGATGATGGAGTTTGCACGATTCTTACCGTTGTCATTAATCCCTTGTGTTTTAGTGTTGTAGCTGGATTTTGTGGTAACTTATAGTCCTATTTAATATATTAGGTGATATGTAATTTGGGTCCTTTGAAAATAATGTAATGTGGGTGTTGAGGTTGGGCAACTATGGGTTTGCCATTATTGTAATTGCCACGTTTCAGTTTGTCATTGCTGCAACATAAATGTTTTGTAAGGCATCTTTGACCTGCTTAATATAAACACAGTTTGTCGTTTGTTTGCCATTGTGGGCTTACAATATTCTGTGAATGTAATGAGGAATTTATGTTTTTGTTCAGTTTGGTCATAATAGATTAGGGTTTTTTTTAGGGTTAAGAATAAAATGTGAAGTGTAATAAAGAGTTGTGAGGTTTGTTAGGTAAATATTAATATAATTTAGGGTTTATATGGTTCCCATTCACACATTTTTGAAGTAGATTGAAATTACTTACCTTAAATCTAGCACGAGACACTATAGTGGTATTGGAATTGGGTTTTTTGCTAGTTTGTTTTCTTTGCAAAAGTGATTATCTGTGTGTTGAACTTTTATGCATTTAAGTGAAAAAACAAGTCGTTGTTTTTTTGAGAGAAATCAGAAAGCGAAAAAACATTTGGGGAATTTTAGAGGGTGAAGGCCTTTTAGATACTGTCCTAGACTAGAGTAGTATGGCAAAAAGGGAAAATAATGAAAGCCTTGAGACAAGGGTAGAAAAGAAGTTTGACTTGATGTTTGATATGTTGGCACAAGTGCTTCACAAAATGGACAATAACATGAACATGCCTTGATAACATGGTGAAGGAGAGGGACCTAATTGGGTGGGTGATGATGTTCTAAATCTTCTCTTTGAGAAGTGGGATGGGATTACTATGTAATGTGTGGGTTTGTGTTTTGGGCTGTTGGTTCTATTCTGCTGTCGGTCTGTTGTTCCCATTTCTTTTGTTTTCTGCTGTTATTGGTTTTTTGATGTAACTTTGGACTTCGTCTCTTTTTGGCCCTTGGGGCTCGTTGTGTAAAGGGTACTGCACCTTGTAAATGCAGCTTACCTTATCAAAAACATGGTGAAGGGAGCATTTCAGGAGCTAACAATCACAATGCCACCCTCAATGATGCTTAGGAGACTGTCTTGGTCTCATAAACTAGGCTTTTCCAGTCTACACTCCTCTTGATTGAAGAAGAGGCACACATAAGTGTTCCAGAGGTTGAAGCTCAAATACCAATTGTAGATGACATTACAACGTGTTATGCAGAGTACCAAGATCTCTGAGATGAGATTCGGGCTGAAATGTCTCTTAATAACTTCATAAACTTGAAGAAGTTGAGTAGGAATGGCTCTACGCTTGAACTAAGATTATCAATTAGATGTGCAACATGTTTTGGGAAGTTGACACTCCCCACCTTTGACGGATCTAGCAAATGTACACCTTGTGCATGGGTTTGAAAGCTAGACACATACCTATCTCTCAAACCCATGATTGAGGATGAGGCCATAAAGTTTGCTACATTGCATTTGATGGTACTATGCACGAATGGTGGTACCATGGACTAGTCACTCAAGGCCACAACTCAATTAGCTCGTATAATGAGTTTTCTAGATTACTAATCGAAAGGTTTTATAGGACGGATCCTAAGGTGCACTTTAGTGAGTTAGCTTAGCTCAAGCTGTTTGGTTCAATGAAGAACCATGTGACAAAATTCCAAAAACTAGTTGTGATGGTGCCTGATGTTCCCGAGAAAAGGTTAATGATGCTCTTCGTCAAAGGACTTACTAAATCTCTTAGAGGTTTGGTTAGAACCTTTCAAACTACCTTCTCTTCAAGGGGCAATCAAGAGGGCCTTAGCCTTGGAGATAGTTACACCAAGGAACAGGTTCTAGAAAAAAAACTTCCCTCCCAAGATATTTTTTCAAAAATGTTCAACAATCCAAAGGCTACCCTTCAAAACAAGAATTAGAGGCAAGAAACAAATTGAGAAGAAAGAAACTATGTTTTTCTTGCAAGTAACCTTGGTCTTTGGTTCATAGGTTCTTGGGAAAGGGGTAAGTGCACTACATTGAGGTAGTCTCTAAAGATGAGTCTGGAGTTGAAGAACTTGAGCCACCAAGTGAAGAGGAAGAACCAAAAATGGAGGTTGAAGAAGAAGACAAAACAAATGGTCAAGATGAGATGTTAGGAAGCACTCTTGTGAAGCTTTAGGGGACACCAAGATACAACTTGTTTAGAGTCCATGTAGTTCTGAAGGGACGAAGAATCACTAAACTCATTGACACTGGTGCCATTCATAATTTCATAGACGAGAGACTAGTGGGCAAACGAGGTCTCAAAATAGAAGACTTTGAGGGTTTTAATGTGATGATCTAGATTACCCCCCAGATCACTGCATATTTCTTGGTTGATAGGGGGATGATTCCATCTTTAAAATCCCATTTGTGGCTACATTCACTTACCCGACTCACCGTATTGGTGTGGGTGAGGGGAGAGAGTGAAAGGGGCCCATCGGGAGTTCAAACCATTGCAATGAGGGAGATAGAGGGGCCGGCCAGCCCAATATATTCCATATTCATGGTCCTTTGGGGAACTACTCTTCCCAACCCAACCCAAACGATGGTCTCGTGTAAATGAATTTGGAGAATCTATACTGATGCTGCTTGCTCTAATGTGAAGGGTAGTCTTCTCACCAACAATAATAGGTAATAAAATTATAAATTAATAATAACATAAACTAGTATATACTATATTAGTATATTGTTTATTAAATTATATATTAATAAAAATATTAAATTTAGAAAATATAAATTAAAAACTTGTATAAGTTCTCCATCATTATTAAATATTAAGATGTTTAAATTTAATGTATATATTTATGATTTTAATATGTTTTTTGATTGGACGTACCCAAACATACCCAGTGCCCACAAAAAATGTTGCCATACTAACATATTGTAACCACGTACCCATTCCGATTTGACAAACTTAGGGTGATAGTGATACCATCCTCCATGAGGTATATTGGTAACAAAATTGTCAACTATTTATTATTCAAACAACTAGCACCACCATCACTATCAAGCTAAGTTACCAAATCGCCAAAAACTAGGTCGATTCCGGATATGAAACGCCTCAGAATCAAATTTGGCACAAAATCAGATTTTTTAGTTTGTTGACCTCGAAAAAACCCTAAACCACATTTTTGACTATACTCGTTTTTATGTTTTGAGCAGTGACTTCAACAAACAAAGTTGTCAAGGCTTAGAACGACTCGGATGGGGACAATTGATTGATCCAGATTATTCCTCAACCGTTGATGGGGTGGTTCCATCTCTAAAACCCCATTTGTGGCTGCATTCACTTACCCGACTCACCCTACTAGTGTGGGTGGGGGGAGAGAGGGAAAGGGGCCCGCTTGAAGATTAGACCATTGCAATGAGGGAGAGAGAGGGGCCAGCCAGCCCAATATATTCCATATTCATGGTCTTCTCGGGAACTACTGTTCCCAACCCAACCTAGACAACGGCCTTGGGGAAATGAATCTATAGAATCTATATAGTTCCCAACCCAACCTAGACAATGGCCTTGGGGAAATGAATCTGTAGAATCTATATAGATGCTGCTTGCTGTGATGCGGATGGTAGTCTTCTCCCCGACAATGATAGGTAATAAAATTATAAATTAATAATAATATAATTTAGTATATTGTTTTATTAAATTATATACTAATAATTACTAAGTTACAGGTTCGCCCAGTCTGAAGCCAGGGTTCGGTTCGGTCCATTTCAAATTCGCCAAATGGGTTCGGTTCATGACAAATTTGCCCTTGGTTCAGATTTTTGATTGTGGGTCCAACCAAGGTTCAAAACCCTGATTGTGGGTCCGGTCAGGGTCCGTTTTTTTCGAACTCGGGTAAAATTCACTCCCAGTTGGACTTTTTCAACTTGATTTTGCAATTTTTAATTTATTTTTTGACTTTTTGTTGACTTTTAAAGACTAATATATTCTCTCTAACCCTAATATTTGCCTCTAACACATGAAATAGGTAAAAAGATACTCATTTACCAATTTGTGAATTAAAAACAAGGTTTTTTGCCTCCATTGCTGAATTTTCTCTCTTGCTTGCACAAACTTGAATAGACTTGAAGGTTGATCATAGATTGTTCGAAGTTGGTTGTTGTGCTATTCCTAAGCACTTGCAAGTGTCCATTTGTTGCCAAGAAGATCATAGAGCAAGATTTCTTCAAAAGAGGTAGGTTTTTTGATTATTTTTTTACATTTTTTTTTACAAACGAACTTTTTTGTTTTGTTTTCATTCCTTTAAATGTCTATAACACATGTTCATTTTTTTCATTTTTTTGAAATTAATTAAGTCTTTTAGTTTCAATGAATCAATACCAAAATTTCAATTTGTTGTGCCTTAGGTATTCTGTATTAGAATGGCAACCGGTACCTCCTCAGGCTCAACCCAATCTCGTTTCGAAACAAACCCAAACTCTCCCCTTTGGAAATATGTCGAAATGGTTCAACAACTTCTAGGTGGTGGAGGATATATTTGGATTTGTAGTCATTGCCATGTTCAATATTTGAGCTCATACAGTCGAGTGAAAGGGCACTTGTGCGGGATCCCTGAAATAGGTATCAAAAATTGTCTAGGTGAAAACAACGAAGGCATTCTAGAAGATGTAGTGTTGGGATATATTGCTGAGCAAGAAAAAGCAGAGCAAAAAGCAAGCGATATTAAAGCAAATCATCCTTTGAAGAAAGGATCTCGATTGATGAAGCCCCCTACACCGCCTTCTTGTTTTCCACCTACAGATAGCCATCCATTTATGTCCATCCCTCAAGAGCAAACCATGCCCTTTTCAAATAAAAGATCTAAGGGACCGTTGGAAGCTTCATTTCAGAATGAGGCAAGAGAGATTGCTGATCAAGACATAGCAAGATGTGTCTATGCCAATGGATTGGCATTCAACGTTGTTTGTTCACCATATTGGCAAAAAATGGTGAAATCTATTAATGAGGCTCCAAAGGGGTATAAGGGCCCAGGTTTTGAGAAGGTGTGTGGCGCCTTATTGGAGAAAGAGGTGAAACATGTAGCAGACTCTTTGAAGCCCATAAGGGATTTGTGGATCGAAATAGGGGTGACCATTGTTTTTGATGGATGGAAGATGCAAAAAATCGCCCATTGTTCAATGTTATTGTAGTGTTCCCTAAAGGGGCAATGTTTTTGAGAGTAGTGGATTGTGAAGGAAAGGTGAAGGATGGTCCATTTATTGCTAACATCCTTTGTCAAGCTATTGAAGAAGTGGGCCATCAAAATGTTGTGCAAGTTGTAACCAACAATGCAAAAAATTGTAGGTTATTGATTGAGGAGAAGTATTCACAGATTTTTTGGACACCTTGTGCTGTCCACTTCCTCAATCTAATACTAGAAAAAATTGGAACCAAAATTGAGTGGATCAAAGAGGTGTATGCTGAGGTCGAAGACATCCAAATGTTTGTCACAAACCACCACATTACACAAGGCATCTTTAGACAATTCTCAAAATTGGAGTTGTTGAAGGTAAGTAAGTTAATTCTCAATATTTTTAATTTTCTTTTAATTTTAAATGTTGATTTTGTAAATTTAAATTATAGTTTAATTTTAATTTTGATTTTGAAATAGGTTGCTGAGACCTGTTTTGCCTCCAACACAATTGTGTTGAGACAACTTATGAAGGTTCGTGAGGCACTCTGTAATATGGTCACCAGCCCAAATTGGTCTGTGTGGAGGCAATCTAGCATTGAAAGGGAAAATAGGGTTAAGCAAAGGATCTTGGATGATGGTTGGTGGGATCGTCTTGAGTATCTTGTCAATTTCATTGAGCCCATTTTGAGCATGATCCGTTACACTAACATGGATAGACCTTGTTTGGGCGAAGTATATGATGGTATCGACTCAATGATTGAGAAGATGAAAACCATCATCAATGCAAAAGAGAAAGATCTTGAAGAAAAGTTCTTCAAGGAGCGACATGAAATCATTGTAGATAGATGGAACAAAATGACCACTTTTATATACATTGAGTCCAAATATTATAATGATAGATTTTTTAGCTAAATAATTGTCTATGTAGAGATGGTGGGTGGCTCAAGGGCTGGGCAGCAGACTCACTGCATTCGTGACCAGCGTGATCGATGTGATTTGATTGTATGTTTTGCATGCTCCAGTGGTGTTGGTCTTGATGCTCTTTGAGACAAGTACAGGGTGGATGCTCATAGTTGGTGGTACTTCCATGGCCAAGAATACACGTACCTACAACCTCTTGCAATAATTTTTTTATCCCAATTAAGTTTTATAGTCAAACTCTTTTATCTTTTAATTTTTTAAATTTAAGTTTTATATTTTGTAATTTTAATTTTGTTTAGTTAAATTTGTAACTCTTATTTAATTTAGTCTTGTTGCTAGTTCATCTTCCTTTTGAGAATTGGGCACCTCCTCCTTGTTCAGGACTTGGTGTGTGCATTCAAACTTGCCTCCTTCAAGTTCAGGCCTGGGAGGTGGATGGGCAGACGGCTGAGCTTGGATGCTTCCAGCTTACTGTGATGTCAGTGGTGTCAAACTGAGTAGCTCAGGTGTGATGGTGGTGCCCTGATCATTTGTGATTCTGAATGCATCTAATGATCTCTTGATGCTGCTGATGATGTAGTTCAATTCGTTCAATTATCAATAATGGCTGATTGTAAACACTTGACATTTTTATGTTTGTGAACTGTTTCAGTTTTATAATATGACATTCGAATATACTAATATTTTAATATTTGACTATGAAAGTGGTGGTGTATTTTTTGCTACTGTTGTTGACTATTAATATGGTGGTGTATTTTGAACTTAATTATTGCTGCAAATATGTGTATATATTTCTGATTTTTATATGTTTTTGTATTACCGAACCCAACCCCAAAATTTTTTTGCCCGAACCGGCGAACCAGATCCTCGAACCTGAACCCAAAACCGAACTAGTAACTTAGAATAATTATCTAATAAAATTATAAATAATTAATAAAGATATAAAATATCAAAATTATAAATTAAAATAATATCAAGGAGCGAAATGGGTGAAGCGAAAAGCAACAAAGCATGGGTGGATGTGGCAGACAAGGAACTAACAGAAGATCCGCAGGGAAATCGTTAGCCGGGTAGAGGCGTGAATCATATCCCGTAGTGGATGTTTGAGAACGGCAAATGGGTTGATAAATGTCTTGGGGCAACCCTTGCAGAGAAGCATGCGTTTGGGAAGATCTAGCTAGGGAAACCCTACGGGCCAAAGTGGGGTAGGGGAAATGAAAATCGCCCCGTTGGAAATCAATGGGGGAGGCAATCCAACCTCCTCAATAGGAATCTTTCGAGGAAGGGTGTTTGGGATATTACGAGCAGAGAGAAAAAAGGGGAGGATTGGGTACGAAGCCGAAGCCGAGGCAAAAACAATGGTTTGCCATGGCTACTTCCAAGAAGGAATGGGGGTGTTGAAAGAAGTGTTGGGTATGGTTGACATCGGCAAGGGCGTCTAGATTGAAGAGAACACCAGTATACGGTAAGGAGCCAACCGGGATTTAGGATGATTACCGGTTGGTCTAACCCTCACGAGTGGAAATATCAACGGTTTTAGAAGGATGGCAACTCGCCCATGATGGCAGATCAGAGGAGATTTAGTGTGAAGGATCAAAAGTTGGAAGTAGAAAATGCCCTAATGCCCAAACCATAAGGAGGATGTATATCGGTACTTCTGGAAAACAAGGAGCTAGAACTTTCGGTGAAACACATGAAAGAAATTGGGCTCTTCATCAAATGGGGAGGCGGACGACCGGATCTTAACAAGATCAGAAACTGGTGCAAGCAATATTGGGGCAAGGTTGAAATTAAATTGCTTACGAATGATTTCTTTTTGGTTGAATGCCCTAACAAATAGATTAAGAATAAGATACTGAGTAATGGTCCCTATTTGATAAATGAAACACGATTTTTCATAAAGGATTGGTCGCCAAACTTTGATCCATTTAAACAGACGGTAGAAGAAACAATAGTATGGGTCAGATTATACAATCTTCCATTTGAATATTGGGACATAGAAACTTCGAAAATTTTAGGGGATAAGATGGGTGTCTTCAAGGAGGCAGAGGACAAATGTATAGACAAAAATTATGGAATGTATGCAAGAATATGCATTAAAATGAAACCCTACCTACCTCTACCAAAGGAATTAGAATTGAGGTCAGATCAAGGAATTTGGCGACAAAAGGTAGAAAGAGAGGATGAAATGATCATTTGTGCATATTGTAGGTCGAAAGTGCATAATAGCTAGAAGTGTCTGGAATAATTAATCCAGAGTGAGGAGATGATCGAAGAGCTGCAAACGAAAAAACCGGTAGTCAAGGAAAACAGAGATAAGGGCAAACTGTTAGTGGAAGAAGTAGTCCTACTTCATATGGGACAGCCAAGTAGCACAAAGGGTAGAGGTGAGGAACTTGGCGAAAGGGAAAGTTTAAATCAAAGAGAGGAAGAAACTTAGATGGAGTCTTCAAATAAAGAAGGGGAGGCAGAGAAAGATCAGGAATAGAGACATTTAAATGAAAGTAGGAAGAGAAAGGATGGAGGGAAGGATTTGTTTGAAGATTGGGTGTGTGGGGATGGGGAAGATATAATGGTTCAACTAGGGAATGCAAAGAAAGCTGAGGTTGAAATTACCACAGTAAGGAAAAAGAAGCAATGGAAAATTAAACAAGTGATAGGGAACTTGAAGAACTACTGGAAAAAGGATTTAATATGTTGGAAGGGGGGAAAGAAACCTCAGCGCTAATGAGAGATATTGGGGAAGAAGACTTCTTCTTAGAATCGGAGAATGAGAGTGAATTTGAAGAAGGGGAAATAATAGAAGAAAGAATGCTAGAACAGACCCTCTCCAATTTGAAGAAACCAAAAACAGGGGTGAAAGGGAAAAGAGGAAGGATGACAAACAAGAAGAGGCTGGAAATAGCAGGGAGGGCTAAAGGGCAGATGAAATTGCGGTCAAGGAAGGGCATTTCCCTTCCCGGGACGTCATGAGGGCTATAAATGCCCCTAACAAAAGGCATCTGATCAAGCGCCACACTGATCAATATAAGGTAGATGTAGTTCTCTTGCAAGAAACAAAATTGTCAACAAAAGAGTGAAAATGTATTAAAAAATTGGAGACTGTGGAATGGCGCCTTTGAGTCAGCCGTAGGGGCTTCAGGTGGATTAGGGCTTCTATGGAATCCACAGAGAATCCTTGGAGAAGAAGTGGTGTCAAATAAATTATGGCAGTGCATGAAATTACAGGATTTGGGCAGCAATGTGGGTATGTTAATGGCAAATGTGTATGGCCCTACAACAACCAACAAAAAGAAGGAAGTTTGGGGCAGATCGGGAGTTTACTTCAAGACAATCAAGGGGCCAGATGTATAATAGCTAGTGACTTCAATTCAACGGTAAGTAATGAAGAAAAAGGGGGAGGGTTGGGAAACTTAACTCAGGTGTAGATTGATTTCGGAAAATTTATAGATCAAAATATGTGGAGGTTGAAACAAAGAATGGAGTGTTCACTTGGACAAACAGGAGGATGGGTCTCTCGAATATTGCTGAAAGGCTTGACATATTCCTCTTGGCCGAGGATTGGGAGAATCTCGCAGTCGTCTTTGAGGCACAAATCCTACCTTGGACTGGGTCGGATCATTATCCAGTACAATTGACAATTTCTCTAGATAAAAGACCAGTGAGATGCCCCTTTAAGTTCTAAAGTATGTGGCTCAGAGATGAAGGGCTAAAGAAAAATATTTAAGAATGGTGGACAACAACACCAGTGCATGGAAATCATAAGCTTTACACTTTTGCAAAGAAGTTGGCTTACTTTAAAAGCAAATTAAAGGAGTGGAATAGATTACACTTCAAAAATATCTTTGTGGAGAAAGCAAGATTGGAGGAGGAATTGTTAGAGCTAAATGAAGAAATAATCAGTAAAGGGATGCAACAAGAAGATTTTGAGAAAGAAGGAAACCTAAAAATGGAATATGCTGAAGTACTAGCGAGAGAAGAATTGTTTTGGCAACAAAAATCCTGGGAGACATGGCTTCCTGATGGGGACAGGAATACAAATTTTTTTCATGCATCAGCAAAAGCAAAGAGAAGCAGAAATGGAATATGCAATCTAATCAAGGATGATGGGACCGTGTTACAATTGGAGGAGGAAATTAATGAGGAGGCATGTAGATATTTTCAAGAACTTCTAAACAAAGAAAACATTGCCTCAGAAGCAGAAAGAGCCAAGTTCTTAGATAACATTCCAAAATTAGTTAAGGATGAGGATAATAAGATGCTGTACAAGGAAATTTCAGTTCAATCTGGATAAGGCCCCTAGGCCGGATGGTTTCCCGGCAAGCTTCTATCAGAAATTTTGGGAGACAATAGGTAAAGAATTGACACAAACGGTTGAGGAGTCAAGGAGCAACACAACTATTTTGGGAGAGATGAACCATACCTTTTTAGCATTAATTCCAAAAAACAAAAGGCCAAATCAATGAGTGACTTTTGACCAATCTCATTGTGCGATATGGTTTACAAGATCATCACAAAACTAATGGCTAATAGACTGAAGCCAATCCTAAAAGGTTTAATTTCAGAAGAACAAAGTGGGTTCTCACCTGGGAGATCTATCATGGAGGGCATTGTGGTGGCTCATGAAACAATACACTCGATAAGGCTGCATAGGTAGGAGGGCATGCTCATCAAATTGGATATTCAGAAAGCATATGATCAAGTGGATAGGCATTTCCTTTATGGTGTACTGGAGAAGTTTGGCTTTTTGATTGGACAAAAACGGATGTTCAAACAATGGACAGGGTTTGGTGGGGATCAGTCTCAGGAGGTGGATGAGGTGAAGACAGGACAATTCAGGGTTTTGATATTGATCTGAGTTTTTCTTAAATATCACTTCTGCAAAGATGTGGGACAGATGATTGTGGGATCCCTTCTTTTACAGGATAAAAATATTAAGGCATGGATATTTTGGATCAGTTGGGAGGTTGTCTTCTGCTGGAAGGATTTTGATGCTGAAAGCGGTAATCTCTGCTATACCAATATACTCGATGCCTTGTTTGAAGATCCCAAAGAAGATAGAGGAAGGTTTAGAACAGATAATGCGAAGGTTCTTCTGGAGTGTCTCGGCAGAAGAGCAAAAGTTTCCACTGGTGGCTTGGAAGATTATTCACACTCCAAAAATGGCTGGAGGTGTTGGAATTAGGCAACTCTCAATAATGAACATGGCAATGGGAGCAAAACTGCTGTGGAACATTTATTGCAGGAATAGGCAGAAATGGGTAAGAATCTTACAAAAAAAAGTATCTGGATTCAGAAGAACCTACTCGAATCCTTACAACTATTAACCCCCCAAGGGGCTCAGCTATATGGAATTTTTTATTGGATTGGGGATATCATATCAAAACATGTGACATGGATATTAAGAATGGGAGAAAGGCCTCCTTTTGGGATGGCAATGAAGTGCTGTGTAGGAATAGGGCGCTGGATGATATGAGAACAACTCTAATTCAGGAATGGGGGACGAAGGTGAGAGATTATGTGGAGCAAGTTTGGGAGCAGGGTGTAGCAAAATGGAGGTGGCAGTCTCTCCAAACTATTGGTGCGCTCCGGAAGATCAAAAAGAGTTGCTAAGAAGAATTCTCAGTGAAAGGCAAGTTCATTTCTCAGAGGAAAAAGATAAAATCAGATGGTGTGGTGAAAAATCAGGTGATTACAAAGTTAAAGCAGGTTATAACCTTAAGGAGAAGGCTCTAAGAAAAGAGGATTAGCCAGAACAGCTAATATGGCATAAGTTTTGCCTACCTAAAGCCAAGGTCTTTGCTTGGTTGGCAGTTCAAAAAAAGGTTCTAACAGGGGACAGGTTACATAGATTGGGGATCCAAGGACCTAATCGGTGTGCGCTATGTGAGAAGGATAATGAGGGTGCAAACCACTTACTGCTGCGGTGTGATTATGCGGAGTACTGTTAGAAGGAGTTAATCAAAAAACTGGGATGGATGAGTCCATTACCGCAGGATCTGAGAGTGTTTTTTCTGATGTGGCCAATTTTGAGAAAAAAGGCATTGTTCAGTAGCTTATGGGTTGCAGCTCCGTCTATAGTAATATGGGAGATATTGAAGGAAAGAAATAGAAGGATAGTTGGCTATTACAGAGGTGGTGAACAATGCTGCTAGAAATCAGCTGTTGAAGAAGAATGAGTTCACTAATTGGGATGGGGAAATCAAAAAATCTTGGCCAGGCTTAGTTATACCCCCTGTTTATGGGGTGCAGAGAACCAATCCTTCTGATAATCCAAGAAAAGGAGTTGAATGGAAGGCTCTGGAGGCTGGGTGGGTGAAGATAAACTTTGATGGAGCAGCGTGAGACAATCTGGGCAAAAGTGGTGCAGGGTGTATTTTGTGGGATCATAATGGATTGACCCTAGTAGAAAAATCTGTCCATCTGGGTGTAGGCAACAACAATGAAGCAGAGTTTAGAGCTGCTTTAATTGGCCTTCAATGCGCAGAGGAACTGGGGATAAAATAAATCCAACTTGAAGGTGATTCACTCTTAACTATAAATGCGATCAGGCAAAAGAGGACTCCCAATTGGAAGTTAGGAAAGTGGCTGGACATTATTCTCGAGTCTCTAAAAAAATTTGAAGAACTCAAAGTATTTCATATATACAGGGAGGGAAATGGAAGAGCAGATGAGTTGACAAAGGGAGGGGTGGGCAAAGGGGTGATAGAGTAACACAGAAATTGGGTGATGTGGCGGGGTGGATGTGGGGCGATGCTTCACTGAGGCAAAAAGGAATCGAAGCGGAGGTGAAATAATGACAAGGCACGGTGTTGTGTTGCCTTTGGCGCGAAGTGTGTGAAGTTCTTTAAGCTTGGTTAGTGTGGGTTATGCCTTGGAACAAAACTGCAGGCAAGGAATGCACCACCTTCTTGCTGCAGTTACTGGATCTTGTGCAGGATGTTGGTTTGGGGACACCTCAGGATTTCATTGATGTGGTGTACTTGTGGGAGGAAGATGGCATGGTGTAGTGGTGCTGCTTCAAGGTGGCACAGTGGTTTGGGGTCGGCGAGCCCTTAAAATTTGTGTCTGTTGTTTTGCTCTGGTAATGGTATCAAACTTATATGTATGTAGCAGGTATCAATAGCTTGTCATGCTCAATGTTGCCTGATGTGGGCTAGTGGCTGATTGGGCTGTGGGGGGTCTGGATAGGAAAATATGTGTTCCCTTCTGCTGCTTTGATAAGGGGGTTTTTGGGGTTGGTTTCTGGCCTGGTTTTACTGGCCTGGTTTTACTCTGTACAGGCCCTTTTTGTACTCTGATCTTTTTCAATTTAATATCAATGGGTACCACCCCCTGAATGGCTGTTTTGGACCGATAAAAATAAATAAATTATATATTAAAAACTTGTATAAGTTCTACATTATTATTAAATATTAATATATTTAATTTTTAATGTATATATTTATGATTTTTATATTGTTTTTATACAGATGTACCCAAATTGTATCCAGCCCCCACAAAATATGTTGCCGTACAGTCACACCATACTGCCATACCCATACCTGATTCGACAATTTAGGAGTTTTATTGTTGCGAAACACTAACACGAACTCAAAACTTGTGACATAGAAGCACTGATATAAATGCAATTTTTTTTCAAGCAGCTGTCATGTTCATCGTGTATTCTGAGGTCAATAAGGAAACAATTATAGTGTGCCAGTGCCACTGCTGCTGAACCTTTTATGTGGCTAAAGTCTGGAATATAGTTTGTATGCTTTAATCTTTTGTGTTGTTTACTATTTGTAAGGCTTTCATCGTCGTTCCTTGACTGTTCATTTGGATTGTAATTAGACTGGACAGTTTTGAATATGCTTTCACCAATTCTCGAGTGAAATTGAGATTTACTTGTATGACTGTACAGTTGGTATTTATTTTCATATGAGTAGGGTATATGTTTAATTCCTGGGAAATATTTATAGAAGTTGGAACATATTGAGACTTATAAACGTCGGGGTTTTGGTGCTTGCAGATGGGTGCAGAAAATGCCGAGCAATTTTGTAAGGCATTCCAAAAAGTTCACGAACAACTTGTATGATTTGTTGTCCTCTAATGAACAGTTGAATAAGCGTCCATGTATTGTTGTATATTATTGTGTTCATATTTATAGGATATGATATTATTTTATGATGTGCTTTGGTTGTGTTTAACCTCTCAGGTGTATAGAGCTCTCCCTCTTGATGCAGTTAGACGGATCACAGCACACTTGGAGTCGAATTCAAGTTGATGACATGGGAAGCATTTTTCGTATTTTATTTGCCTGAAGCAGATGCATCATATTGAAGGGAATGCATTCTAAATGAATACACATACGGAATCAGCTAAGAACATTTGTGAAGTCACAATGTCTCTCTAAATTTTTAGAAATTGAAAAATTGAAAAATCGCAATGGTCTTCTCTTTGCTTTCTTTCAACAATCTGACCTTGCCATCATCTTGTAATCTCCCATATTGAATGGGATAGTCAGATTTTACATTTGAACTGCAGAATCAATCTACTGAAATCGTAAGGATGAAAAACATTGTGAATGCAGTGCATTATTTTTTGTAATTACAAAAATATTGAATGGTTAAAGTCTGCAGTTTTTCTGAAGATGGTTCGATGCTTTCCTAGATTCTCTTTAAGAATAAATATGGTTGCTTATCATTTGGAATAGGAATTAAAACTTTGGGTTGTCAAGTCTATTTTTGAAATTCTACATATTCTTATTTGATTTCTTTCTTCCATCTTCCTTAGTAATTTATATTTGGCCTGAGATGCTAAATTTAATATAAAATGAAAGAAAATTAATAAAAGCTATAACACGAGTATCTAATTGTACGTGTGTGTATATGTGTGTCACGTAAAGGTGCTCTTTACACTACTTGAATCCTTAGCTAAACCGACAACCATGGTCTCATTTGAGCTGTTTGTTCCTCCTCTGCGTATGACCAGGATGCAATGGTAGTTATGTCTCCTAAAACCACTGTGGGATACCTTAGTTTTGAGCCTTATATTAAGCCATTTCGAATAATTGATTGTAGAATGATATGAAGATATGCTGTTGCTGTAGAAGCCATGGAAGAAGAAAGTTAATTAATAATTAAATCTACGGAATGAGAGATAATGTCAATAGAAGATTTTACTAGGAGAGCTTGTGAAAGTTGGCAAGCAAGAATGTTATTGCTATTCAATATTGTGGTTAGATCGTTGGTGGCCACAAAAATATACAACTTATGAACTTCTATTCCAACCATTCCAGTAGGGATTGAAAGCTATTGTTTTTAGACCAATGCCATGCTTCCAAAATTACATTTTGATTCCACTTCTGTTAAATTGCCACAGGTCCATCTTCAAACCGTTCTATGAAAAATATCTTATTGTAGAAAAGCATCATGCTGATCAGTGATTTGCAGAGCCAAATATGTTCAGAGACATGACATCCATAAAAGTACAGGCGCACAAGACAGCAATACAAAAAATCAATAAAAAATGGATACATGTAAACATGTCAAATGTAACTGGCAATATAGGTGCTAACAAATGTTTGTACACGAGCTACCTTTAGGTCTTTCTGTTTTTTTTTCCAAAAATAATCATCCAAGCTAGAAAAATAACAATTTCAACAGAGAACATCTGATCAATCAGAAGATAAATACAATAAATAAATAATACTATTTTAAATTTTTAATATAATCTTCTAAAACATTAGTCAATACTGTTTAATTTTTTTGATGCATTTATTTCGAGCAGTGTTACAAGACTCGGACTCGGCTTGGATTTGGCAAGCTGATTTTTGACTCAGACTCGGACTAAGCGCCAGGCTTGGTGTAGACACCCCAAGCTCGGTGGAGACTCAACACAGAATCAACAAATTTAAAAACCCAAGAAATTTAGATATTTTTAAGAATTTAAAACTTGTTTCAGGCACCCTTTAATAAATAAACCTTAAAGACACAATAATCTCATCAAATAGAAGCTACTTTGTTCACATACACAAGTATACATCGATCACATAAGTATAAACACAAATTTTAGTTGAAGGAAATAACTCAAATAACACATTTAGATATATAAATATTGTCAAATGTACACAAAATTCATGGAATATGAAACCCATGAGATCAAAAGTTTCAAAGAAACATCAAAACAAAATTTAGAAGTCTATGACTCTATGGCTCAGAGGAGCTTGTATCATCGGTTGGTCGGCCCTCCTAGGTGGACATCTAAGATAGGTCTTAAATGATGATGCAACCATGATATATGCCTGTTTCTCAGACTCAATGACATCCACACCAACATCCAAGGGTTTTTTTGTGCTCTATACTCCTCTCCCATTGCTACTGCCTCTGCCTCTCGATCCATCTGATCAACCCATGCCAAGTTATCATTGTTGAAGACATGATCGTCAACCTCAGTGATAGGAGACAAGTCAACGTCCAAAATTTGTTTGTGATAGAGGTGGAGGTTGTAATGAACATACACAAGATCATTCAGCCTTTGCACTGATAACCTATTATGGTTTTTTGAGTGTATGTGCTCAAACATGCTCCAATTGCATTCACATCCTAAAGCACTATATGGATGACTCTAGAGATGAATTGCAATCCTTTGAAGATTTGGCACTTGAGCAACACACCTCTCACCATGCATTTGAAATGAGAAAAAATAAAAATCAATTTTATTATGTAACTTTCGGTTTCACAATTCACTTTCAATATTTAGTTATTAACATAAAATGGTAAAAGAGAGAAAAGTTTAATTTTTAAATTTAAATTATGTCTTTAATAGATTTTTAATTGGCTGTAATGTTCGTTCGACTTGCCTTGCATATCTCTCATGCAAAGAGGTTTCCTTGTGTAAGCCTGAAGATCTCTATCTCATTGATTATCTTCGCTCCAACTAATGAATCAAGTGCCATTCGTTCTACAATTGCATAGATCCCACTCAACACCTCCTCATTGCCCTTGAAATTTGGGCAAAATTGGAATGGTGGATTGAGGAAGTAGGCAGTTACATGTAAAGGCTTGTGAAGTTGAAGGTGCCATCGTCGATCAATGATCTCCCATATGAGATGGTAGTTAGCGTCAACTCTTGAATAAATAGATCTAATGTCTTTTTTGTCCTATCCATGCCCTCATATATGTAGCCCATTGTGGGCTTCTCTCCATCACAACTCACAAGAGAACAACTAAAGGCTCCGTGAATTGCAATTATTATGAAACATTAGCAATCAACATAAATAAGTGTGACAAAACAAAGTGGATGGTTGCGAGCGGGAGAAGTAACGAGCGAGGAAATTTGAATTCCTTTGGGTTGTAGAGGATGACAAGTTTGAATTTGGAGATGAAGATGATGCTTTTTGTGGGATCCGATGGATACTGGATGATGGCTGTTGTTTTAGCTTCTGTCTGCCCAAAGAGGCTTCTGAGGATGACGACTGTTGGCAGTTGGGCGTCCTTTGTTGTCTTTTCCTCTTGATGGGTGCTTGGGGGAGGGTTTTCTCGCCTTTCCTTTGCCCTGTTTGGTTTGTTCCTGTCTTTTTTGGGCTGTTTGCTATTGAAACGGTCGCCTTTGGCCTTGTTTGGATTTGTCTGTTGGAGGGTGTTCTTTTGGTTGTTGGGTTGGTTGCGTGGACTTCCGCCTTTGCCTCTTCTATTTGTGAGTATTTCGCTTGGATTCCTTGGTAGTATGGTTGTTGTTGGGACCCCTTCCGTTGTCTCTCTCTATCCTCGGCTTTGCTCCGACTTTCTTGTGCGTTTGGAGGAGGGCTTCAGTTTGGCACTGGTTTGTTTAGAGGCTCTCTTTCTTCTTTGCCTAGGCAAGTCAATGCTTGTCTTTCTCATTTTTGGCCTCTTTGTTTGCTAACAGTGCTTTCTTTGTTCTGGGCATGGGGGGAGTGTTTTGTCCCCTGTGATGGTGTTGTGCTATTCTTCCTTCTTGTCTTGCACTATGGTGGGTTGGTTTTGGGTTTGTGGCCTTTGTACTGCTTGGGGCTTTTGTCTGCTGCTGAGTCCACATATCCTTGGTGTGCCTCTACATGGGTCTGTTCCTGGGTTGAGAGGTTGAGCCTCTGTTATGTTCTATTTCCCCTTTTTCATGTTCTCCAAAGTTTGGTTGGGACTTTGGTAAAGTCAGGGTTTGCAAATTTTGGGTGCTCAACTCTTCTCTGTTTAAGTGGGGTGGCTTGTTTTCCCCCTCTTTCCCTTTGGAGCAAACTTTTGCTTTTGGCCTTATTCCTTTTGGTGTTTGGACTCGGTTGATGGCGCCTTGTTTTTCTTGCTTTCTCTAGAGTGGTTTTGTCTCCTTGGTGTTAATGGGCTTTTTATGCAAGGTCTTGAGGGGGTGGGGGTGGTCTTGCCTTGTTTCAAATTGGTTTGAGTTTTTCTTAGGTGTTTTCCTCCTTGGTTTGCTTGTGGGCTTAGTGTTCTACAATGATTTTATCTACTATTCTACTTCTTTGACTTTAGAGGATTGGGGTCCTGCACTATTTTGGGATTCTCTTTCAATGTTGGTGGCTGTTTTATCTCCTGTTGGTGCAGTTTCCAAACCTCATTTGGACAAGTTGTTCTCTGGCTGGTTTGCCTGCTCCTCTTGTTGCTCGCAGGTTGATAACCTTCAAGGATGTTGCAGACTCTCAGGTTTTGTACCTTTTGTTCTTGATGGGGTTGTATTCAAAGTTTATTTTGAAACCTACCATGCTTTGGTTATCCATGATGGACATGAGTTCTCTCTTCACAGGAGTGTGTGTAGTTGTCTTGGCTCCACAATTTCCTTTGGAGGGTGCTTTTTCTCAAGATTTTCGGCTGATTGAATTTTCTCTTACAACTTTCTTTTGGTACTTGAAGCTTGTGTTGCCAAGGGATGACATGTGTTTTCATTCTACCTGAGTGTTGGCTTGCTACTGGGTTTATAGTTGGGGTCTCCTATGGAGGTGGAGATTGCTCCTACTGAGGTGGAGCCCTCTCCTATTGAGGTGGTGGGAGTTGGTTGTTGTAGTTGCAATTGTCTCTTCTTTCTCATTGTTCCTTTGAGGAGCATGTTATGTAGAGATTGGCTCTCATGTTTTGATTCTTCATTTATCCTTCCTATAGAGGTTTCTCATTGAGGTAGAGATGGAATTAAAGCGATGGGCAAAGTATGTCAAGTTGGTCATACTCCTCTATGTTCGTTATGTTGTCAACTCTATTGTTGCTGGGATTGAGTTCTTTGCTATGCTATTGTTTTAGCAGGTTGTTTGAAGGTGTCGCTTCATAGACGCCTTGAAGTTCAAGTTGTCTTGTCACCTTGGGTGGATGTCAAGTATGGGTTGTTGTTTAGCCTCGATGGGTGGTTTATGCATCATATGTTTAATGTGTTCTAGCCCTGTCTCTTCCCATGAGTTGTCATTTAGTTGTTTTTTATGGTTTGGCTTCAAGATCAAGAAATCCTCACAATGGTTTAAAGCATATTTGTCTTACCCACCCTTGGGGTGGTTATTGTTACAAGTTGCTATTTTGGCAGCTTGGAGATTGGCCTGTTGGCCTGTTATGCTGGTTGTGAAGCCCGATTTGAAGAAATTTCGGGGTTCAGGTCCTTGTAGGCTTATTTTGCTGGCTTTAAGGCCTGTTTTGATGGATGATTGGGTTTTGGATCCATTTATTCTTGTTTGTAAAGGTTTGAGGACTGTCTAGTTTTTCCACCCCTGGGGTAGTTGTTTTTTGCTTACTGTTTTTCAACTTTGTTTTGCCTTGATGGCTTGTTCTACTAGCATTGTTGCTTGTCCTAGTTTTGTTGTCTTGCTGGGTTCAAATGCAATTTCTTGTTGCTGTCTTGTCTTGTTGCTATTTTCGGTCTTGTACTTATTGCTAAATATTTCGTGATGTAAAAGGGATCAGGGCCCTTTCAAAATCCCTGCTTACCTAATCAAAAACATAAATAAGTGTGAATAAGAATAATCAAATGAAATGGAAATACGAAAAAAAATATAATGGAAAGTTACCTCTACAATCTCCTTGATCGATTGCCAAAAACTCTGCTTATCAAAAACCCAATCAACCACGTCAACCCTTGCATTGGTCTTTGTATATAATGATGCATACCACTCCTCACTTACAAACATGTGCCTCAATGTGGCCTTGGACTGAAGCAAGGATTGCAACATGATAAAATTAGTTGTAAAGCGGGTTATTCCAAGATGAGCCAACTCTTTCTTGTTTGTGAATTTTCTCATTAGGTTGAGGACCCAAGTATGATTATATATGTATTTATGAATATTTTTTGCATACTCTATACATGGTTTGATCCATAGAAGTTTGCCAAGATCCTCCAATATGAGGTCAAGGCAATGAACACATAGCATCCAACAAGGAGGTGCTGGTCCATACACTTCTACCCAAGAATAACATAATTTGTTGCATTATCTATAACTATTTTATACTATGTTCTTTCACACTCCACCTTGGCTCTAGACTCCCTCCTGCTGTCTCACAAAGGAACTTCTGACATTTTGTGTTTTCTACATCACTTCAAGAACATTGTGCCACTTGAGAAAGAAAAACAACAACAATTCAAGAATTAAAATTAAAAAATCTTAACTACTAAACTAATGGATTCCATAGCACACCACTTCATGAAGAAAAATTAACAATGTTCTCTACTCTCTATCAATCCAACCATTATTCATGATGAGGCAAACCTATTCCTCCATATGTCACATTGCTCATCAATTTTGGATTTCACATTAGCCACTTTTTGAGTCAAAATAGCCCTTTATCTCCTCGTCATTAGGGGCTTTGAACCCCACACCACAAATAGTAATGGCATCTATCATATTTTTCCAATAAAGAGACTTAAAACAAATCAAATAAACAAAATAAGCATTTTAAATTTAAATTAGGAGTTTAACTTTAAAATCTTCAATGCCACTACTCTTAAAAGCAAAAAAAATCAATAGACATAGAAATCAAACTATGTATTTTAAAACAAAAATAATAATAATTACCGGGTTGCATTGAATAGTGTGGTGCAATAGAACTAGAAGTCTCCAATTGCACTTTTTACTACATCATGCTTGTCCTTGTTCCAACCCATGCTCTCAAGCGATGATTGGGAACCTTGACTAGTGTGTGGAAGAAAATATGAATCTAATTTGGATGAAGATTTACGAATTCGAGGCCCAATACTTACACTACCACTACTCATAGATCTAGGAAATGGAGGAATTGAAGAACTCTTCTACTATATATTGCCATTTCTTCCTCAATTTCTTTTTAATTCTAGCTGACTTTGCACTTACATAACTTCTTAGTTTAGTGCTTCAAGGCTGGTTTATCATCATGGCATGGTATGTGTGCAAGATGATACTTCATTCGATTAATACCTCCCCTATTGAATTTTGTTTTGCAATGAAAATATGTTCACCTATTTTTGCCCTAGCCATGTTTCAAACAAGGATCCTTTCTAATCAAGGACATCTATTTGGAAAATTCTGACCAATTTATAAATAATAGTTGCATGAAAAAGACATGATACTTTTAATTAAATGAAAATAAAAATAAGAAAACTACATCACTTTAGGTTTGTAGCTAAAATAATTAAATAAAAAATAGCTAGATTTGATTATTTGGTAGTTAGGTTTCTTTTTTTCCCATTAATCTAAAATAAAAAAAAAAAAAAAAATGTAGAACACAATGGAAATTTGAAAATAAAAAATCACAAATACTTACTTACCTATTCAAATTTGCTCCAAAATGAAAAAATGTAGCTCCAAATCAGTGGTGGCCTCTTCTAAATGCTTCTTAAGCTCCTCTAGATACTTCAATGGCAACTACAAACCCGCCCAAAATCTTCGATCATTGTTTTATCCTCAATCATTCTATTGGTTTTCTCTCTATTGACATTCAATTTTTGTTCAAAAAGTAGTTTTCCTCTCCTTGTATTTGAAAACAAAATGAATGGATTTTTAGTGGAGGAGATAACTTTATGAGTTTTTGTTTTGAGTTTAAGTGTTTTTCTTTTTATTTTTTTATTTTTTTTCATTCAATTGCTGCAACCGAGTCTTGTCAGTGGGACTCATCGTGTTTGGCAAGTCTTACAAACTCGTCTTAGATCCGAGTCTCGAGTCCTCATGGCTCATTTACCTTGGCTTGCCCTAGGACTTGCTGAGTCTGGGTGAGTCCAAGCAAGTATGTAACACTAATTTCAAGACAACCTAATTCACAATGACAATCACTATAATTACCTGCCGTAAGTTGGTACTAATAAGAATTAACATTTATGAAATGAGGTAGAGAAAAAATATAAATGTAGCAAAAATTATATTGATCTAAACATTGTGAATTTTTATTGTACTCAAATATAATATATTATTGTCTATCTTCCACTAACTTCATCTTGTTGATACCATTTATCTAGATATGTATTCAAAGTCATACAATGTTGGAAGAACATTTGCTTTAGAAGATGAAATAGTTACTCTTTGGTGACTATTCACTTTGGCTTTATATTAAGCTATGCCAAAATGTACTAGTATGGCAGGCAAGGTGTTTTGCCACATCTCATGGGGCACTACTAACAAGTCATATGGAGGGATTCTAACCATTGAGGATTGATTCAAACATTGTTAGATACGTAGTCGTATGATGCATCAAGAGTTGAAATTTTTGGTTTGGATGACAAGTGTTTTGAGACCATTGTGTGTCTAGTGATGTGTATTGCTTGAATTTTTGCATAGGCTATTATGAAATGCTTCTTAAACCATTATGTGGGACATTTGTGAATTTTTATCTTAAGAAAATTCCTTTGGTATAAAAGATGTGTGTCCTACTTGTCCTTCATTTTGCATTCTTCCTCAATGGTCACCACATAGAGGTATGTTTCTCCCGGATTCTTGACCTTTGGCAACTTCAATGCTATCTAAATATATAAATGTGGGACACCATGATCTCGAGAGCTTTGTGATTTTGTAGCTTTAATCAGTGTATAATTTCTTATAATTTGTGGAAGTATATCAAATTTTACAGGCATCTTTAAATACTTATCCTTGAATCATCTAGTAAATAGAATGAAGTTGATTTAAATTTCTTTTCCACTTAATCTTTAGCCCATAGAATATGTATGAAATCCATCAATTAGTATTTTTTTAAATGCAACCCCAATATTCTTCTAGTGAGAATATCTATTCATAAAAAATAATATTTTAATAAAAGTAGCAATTTACTATAATAGCTTTAGTTTTACTTTCAAATTAGGAACATCAAAGTTTCAAATTCACTTGGAATTTATGAGAACACAACCTCTAAACACTTAATAATTCAATCATTAGAACAACCTTTTTAATTATTTTTAGGTGTAATGACGTAAACTTACACCTAATGCAAATTTCCCACTATGTTACCTCATTTTAGCCTTACAAGCTCGATAATGCAAAAAATCGCCACATTTGCTTTGATTTTCACGTGTCGTTGTTTGCTGTTGGTGATGGAATTTTTGTTGGGGACAACCGTGCGTTGCGCTTCCGTCCTGACAGGATTCTTGGGTCAATGGACGTTGAGGCGTTATGATTCCTTGCCATCCTGGGAATTGTAACGTCCTTGCGAATATTGACCACCTGGGAATGATCTTTTACCTCCAAACTAGCCATTTGAACTCCATTCCTTCATTCTATCAACTCATTCTCACTCTCCCTAGCTTCTACCACTTCACTCTCTTGCTCTCTTCACTTCACTTCTACACCATTTTTCTACTCCTGCGCCATTGTTATTGTAGGTTGTCGAAGCTTCACTCCATTGGCGTGATCGTCGTGCTTTTCGCCTTCCTCTTTTGACTGCCGAAGCACGTAGAAAGGAGCGTAATATATATCTATTTACTTATTTGCATTATCTTGTTTGTAGAGTGGCATCCAGGTTGTCTTTTCACTCTACTTTCTTGTGTCTACTCTCTTTATTTATTTATCATTTCTATATGTCGTGGTCTATTGGTTGTTTGTGGAGGTGGAAACACCAAAATGGGGGTTTGACTGAGGCGGACTCCAAAACACAACCACAACATTTTCCTATTGCTTTGTGGGTAGGTGCGATTCGATTGTGAGGAGCTTGCTAGAGAACTGGACCTTTAGTGAGTTGGAATTCTTCTTCTTTCTTCCTCATCATTTCGTCATTAAAATAGTTTATATTTATAAGTTAAAGTATTCTTCTTGTTGTTTTCTACATTTATGCATTTCTTAGTTTAGCAGTTAAACTTAAACTCTCGGGTTGTCAACAAACCCGACGTATTTCACTCTACAAACTCAACCCTTTGTTTGTATGAGACGCCAGTGCGCGTCTGAGACTCCAGTGTGGCACACTGAAGTTTGACTCACACTTTGATGTACACTGGCAGAGAGTTAGTCGATCTACAGTCTAAGACCTCTGGGGTTTTCTCACTCGTTTTTAGAAAACCTCTGTCATAAAACATAAAGAAACCAAAGTCTAGTTTGTCCTTCCTTTTCAGCTTATTAGGTAGTTTGAGGTAGTTGAGGGCAGTTGGCTCCCTTTAGGATTTTCTATGTCCTAGAGACTTGGGAGTAGTGAATCCCCTCTACATTTTGATGAATCCAACGTGAAATTTATCCTTTTTTATTTCTTTGTGCCAAAAACATTTTCCCTTAGGTCTTGGGTGCGTTATAGATTCATGAGTTGTGAAGCTTTATGATCTTTACGACCCAATCTATGGCCTCTGGATTTGTTGTTAGGAGAAGTCTTCAACACATAAGGATGGAATCTAGGAAGGTCACCTCTGGTTAGATGATCCCTCTTTTGAGGAATTAGTTTCAAGGATGTCTACTAGATTTTCCAGTCCTTTTGGGGAAGCTGTTACTCATATTCCTACAACCCCTACTCCTCCCGCTTCTTCTATGGAGGACGATGTTGCTCTTGAGGTCCCTGGGGAGCAACTTCTTTCCCTAGATAAAAGGCTTGGAGATTTTGAGTGGTATTTAGAAAAAGATAAAAGTCTTTCTCAAGCAACTATTGTTGTTAACAACTTAAGAGCCATGCTGGATAAGGATCAAAGAGGTGTAGAACTTCTTTGAGGTCTTCACAGACATTGTGGATACTCATGTCCTAGCTTATAATCCTAACTTGGGTGTTACCTGAGATGTCAGTTCCAAGACCGTTGCACCATAGTTGGAAGTCTCGATGCTTGAGGTGTCAGTATACATGGATGAGATGGGTCCTTCAACTAACACCATCTCTGTACCTGAGCAGATCTAAACTTTCAAAGTAAACAAGGTACCTTTAGCTTTAATTCTTCCACCCCTAATGCAACTTCTTGTGGTAATACTAGAATCCCTACTAGTCCTAGTGTCAGAAGCTCTACTGGTATGGGGACTGGTGGCTTTGGTTCCTTTGGTCCTACCTCATCTTCTGATCTTGTCTTGAATGCTTTATTGCAAAATATGGAATGAATGCAAAACCAGTTGGTGAACCTATCTATCTCTTCTTCAACTCAACCTTTGTTCCAGTTGTTCTTTCATCATAGTCCTTTTCCTATTTCCATCTTGAACACTCCTATCCCTTAGGGAATGGAGATTCTTAAGTTTGAAAAGTATAGTGGTCATGGAGATGCTTAGAAACATGTGTTGGCATTCAATGCCCTGTGCGCTGAATTCTTCCACCATGATCTTTGATGGAAAAGTTGTTTCCATGATCCCTTAAGGATATTTCCCTTGAGTGGTACTGTTCCTTACTAGATATTTTTTTCTTCTCATTTGATCAGCTGGTGAATCAATTCCTTTAGACAGTTCCAAGCTAACATTTGGCTTAAGATGGCATTTGCTGATCTCATCCAATGCAAGCAGGGGGGCCATGAAAAGGTTAATGAATTCATTGCTCATTATTAAGCGCTCTTTTTGTAGATTTATTATCCCTTGATAGACTCTAATGTCTAGAAGGTTTTCATTGAGAACTTGCAAAAATTGTTACAAGAAAATTTTTTCTTGATGAAGTATCCTTCCTTTGCTCATTTGTATGCAATGTTGCATGAGTACTAATAGATGGTCACTCAGTTTGGGGGTTCATCCTCGCACTCCTGTCAGGATAACCAATCAATAGTGTTAGTTTCTAGTGATACAAGAAAGAATAAGGAAATTACAAACATGGTATCTACTCCTAAAGGAAAACGTATATGATGAAATAGAACTCTCAAAAAGTTATTTAAATCCTATACCAAATTTTTACAAAAACTATTAAAAGATAATTTTAACATTACCAGAGATTCAATCTCTCTTTGAGCCTTATCCGGAGTGGTGCGATGCACAATAGTTTTTCCAATTTCATCAAGTGCATGAACATGATACCGAGTGGTGCATTTGCGTCATGATATTCAGGATCACATCATTGATGGGACTATCCATCTTGATGGGAGGAAGCAAAACTCTAATAAATCTATGGCTAAGCCTAAAAATGAATTGCAAATTTACACATATTTGTTTCCTTCTCATTCTGCCAATCTGGTCATGCAGTCCTCTGCAACTTTTGAGCTTGTCCCATCTGAGTACATGAACATGGTCTCGTTCACACATATGCCTCTTTCAAAAATGTGAGTGCTAACTTTTACCTCACATGATTTTCCACTAAACAAGGAGCCTTCTCTGCTGTGTGTTCCTACTCATATTAATGGTAACATTGTGACTAGTGTTATGGTTGATCCAATGATCCGAGTGAACGTGATAAAAGAGGAAGCCTTGTTCATTAACACTCTTCATAAGGAGAAGTATGATGAGTCACAAGCCACTCTCCGTACTCATGATGGGATTTCTATTTCCCCTATATTGGGTACCATTTCTTTGTCGGTCTTGGTTGAGCCTAAGGTAGTGGATTTTTCATTTGTTGTGATTCCAGAGTCTGACTTGTTTAGGGTTAGGCTAGGTATTCCATGGATAGCCTCCATGAATGCAGTCACCTCTGTAGTCCACAAGTGTTTGAAATTACCCCACAAGGGCAGAGTGAATGTTGTTCATGATACTGGCTATAAACCACTTGTATCATGTGGGGGATTTTCTTTGGATCACTTTTGTCCCACCCCAGTCAGACCTCTCCCTCCTAGGGGAGATTTGTTGTATTGAGCTTATGTTAAGTATAAGACTAGGGGATCAACGTTGAAAGTTAGTTTTCCTGTGTCCCCCTATGTTGTTTCTATGAAGGCTTCCATGCTAGCGCAACAACAAGCTGTCTCTTCTGCCCCGTCAAAAGGGAATGAGAAGCTTGCTCTTGCTTTAGAGCCTTCCCCTTTGCATCTTCTACACCATCTGCTTCTTCCTCGTAACCCGTGGTGGCATCCTCAGTTCCTGCTCATATGCCTTGCATGGGAAATGGAATGGTGCCCATGTGGTGAAAGGCGAAGCGTGAATCCTTTTAGTTGCCTATTTTTCCCATGATTCCCTGACCCACCCTATACGAAAAGGGGAAGTGTTCCCATGTGGTTGCTTCCGCATCTCGACCTTCAACCTTCAACTATTCCTCCACCTAATCCTCAAGCAGTGAATGGGAAGAGGCCTGCTATTGAGGCGCTTGTATCTATTTCTCCTTCTACCACTATTTTTGCTCCTTTGCCTCCTCCTCTTGCTCCCACTCGAAAGACCACCCTTCCACTGACAACAGTCATGAAGGATGCTCCTGTAGTGGAGCAACAACCTTTGGCCTCTTCTTAGGTCGCATCTTATAATGCTCATAGCCAATGTAACTGGCTTGTTCATGAGCGCAAGTTCTAGCAAAAGGCTCTAGATCCGGAGCACATTGCCTCACAAAAGATTGAGGAGGAGCCTGCTATCTCTGTTCCTGTCTCTTTTGTTGCTCCATCTGTTTTTGTGTCCTTTGCTCAATTCCCATTGGTTTTGTCTTGCTTTTGGCTCCTCCTATGGGTCTTGATGTCACTCACCCCAAAAGGGTGCAATTCTTCATCACTCCCTCAATAAAGCCTCCGCTTCTCATGTCCCTTCCAGACATTCCTCCTTTTTCCCAACCTATCAATGTGCCTAGTACAAAGGTTGTGTCATCTGTGGCTCATTTTGTATCTTCTTCCACTTTTGATTCCTTTGTAGGGATTCAACATCCTTCGCTGAAGTTTAAGTTGGAGGATGACCTCACCTCGAGTGATGGTCATAAGAATTTTTTTTCTTCTTTGGACTCTAGTTATGTTTTGGCTTGCGTTGTCCTTGTGATAGAGGAAACCCCTGCGTCCCCAAATTTTTTCACTACCCCTTTTATTGAGGTCATCAATGACTCTTGGGTTCCTTGTCTTTCCCCCAATAAGTTGACATAAGGTACTCCCAAGAAGTGCATGTTCAACTCAGTGGATGATATCTTAGTTATGTCCTTGATTTTTATAAAATCAATGACCTTCACCTCACAGGAGCTCGGTGAAGAAGACCTTGAGGGGACTTCTTCCTTGGATCTTATCACAAGGGAGTCAGAGGGTATTTCCCTTGCTATCCCTCCCTTGTAGGCTCGTCTCCCCTCCCCTTTTAATGATCTATATTAGGAGCATGACAATCTACTGGTTAATGAGGACTAAGGTGGTGCCTCCTACATATGTAGATTAGTTTTGTTTGTTTGTGTTCCATCATGCTTGTATTGTAATGTTTTATGATCCTGCTTGGAGGACCCTTGCTACCCTTGTAGGTACTTGGATACAGGCATGGAAATTTATAGTACACTTCTTCTATTTGTGTCATCATTCTTCTATGTGTCATAATCTTTCTTTTCAATATCAGGGATGATGAAAAGTGTTGGGGGCATTTAGGACTTCTTCCATGTTGACCCAATTTTTATTTTACTTTGTCCTCATGTGTCCTTCACATTCTAAGAAATTTGGGGATTGATGACAATTTATATATATTATATTATATTTATTTATCTATATTTATGGATAATTCTGACCCCAAATTCTTAGATCCCCTATCTCTTGATTTCTTCGTCTCTACTTATCTACTTCGTGATGTTGTGGTTCTAATGTGTTGTCCCTCGTGTGTGTGAAAACATACCACAAATACATCTTGTCGTGTATCTTGTGCCACAATGTCTCTTACCTTTCTTTTCTCCTTAGGATGTCATGTGCTCCTCTGCATAGCACACACCAAACTAAGGGGAGGCTATCATGCTTGTCTAATTTTAAACATGGAAAATTATTTCAAAAGTATTCCTTGGTGCAAAATTTCTTTACAATGAATTTCTTGACAAAAAAATCCCTTGTTGAAAACCATCATTTTTCAAAGGGGCGTATACTCTCAAAAAGGAATCGACAAAGAATTTCTTTCAAAAGGATCCCTTGGTGAAAGAGTCTAAAAAATTTCCTTTCAAAAAAGGAGTATTCTTTCTAAAAAGGAAGAGTTTGGAAACTTTCCTTTAAAAAAGGAGCACTCTTTCTAATGGATTCCTTGATGAAAGATCTTTCAAAAGGATTCCTTGATGATAGAATAACTTGCAGAAAATCTCATGTCTTTCAAAAGGAGTGTCATTTCAAAAGGGTCCATTGGTGTCTTGATGTCTTAAGAAAAGGGGTCCCTATTGAAAGAACCCCTTCTTGGAAGCCTTCTTTTCAAAAGAATTCTTTAATCTCTTGCAATTTGTGTCTTCTATCTGATATTTGATATCTCGTGTCTTAGTGTTTGATATCTTATATCTTGACATCTAGCTCGGGAGCAACCCAACTAGACCTATCTTTTTTGGGACTTTCCTACAATGCAGTTTGCAATAGCCACATGCCTATCGTATATCTGATCAGATTGTGTCTTATGCTATCTTACCTGATCAGACTGCATCCTATTGCATCAGCTTGTGTCAAATGGTGTCTTATTATGTCTTATAAATTGTGTCTATTATGATTAGCTTTTTTTTTCTAACATTTTTATTTGCAACTGACATGTTTATGGTGAGATTGTAGCTAGCTTTGCAGGATCGAAGACCCGTGTCATCTTCACATTTTGGTGTTGCTCTCTTTTTCATGCCAAGGTATGTCGGGGAAAAGGACTACTTCCTCTATGTTTTCAGTATATTCTCTTCAATCTCTTTCTCCTCTAGCTCACATATGCATCGACACATATGCTCGCTAAAGTGGGGGCAAAATGTAATGGCTTAAATTTGCACCTAGTGCAAATTTCCCACTATGTTACCTCATTTTAGCCTTACAAGATTGATAATACAAAAATGCGCCGCATTTGTCCTAATTTTCATGCGTGTCCTTGTCATTTTCTCTTGGTGATGGAAATTTTGTCTGGGATGCTCACATGCCGCGCGAACATCTGCGTGTTGTGCTTTCAGCCTAATAGGATTCTTGGGTTAGAGGACGTTGAGGTGTTATGATCCCTGTCAGCTTGTGAATTGTAACGTCCTTGCAAATATTGACCACTTGGGAACGACCTTTTACCTCCAAATTAGCCATTTGAACTCCATTCCTTCATTCTATCAACTCATTCTCACTCTCGATAGCTTCTACCACTTCCCTCTCTTACTCTCTTCACTTCACTTCTACACCATTTTGTGCTCGTACACCATTGCTATTGTAGGTTGTCAAAGCTTCACTCCATTGGCATGGTTGTCTTGCTCTTTTCCTTCCTCTTTCAACTGCCCAAGCATGTAGAAAGGAAGGTATTATTTGTTTATTTACTTATTTTCATTATCTTGTTTGTAGAGTGGCATCCAAGTTGTCTTTGCACTCTATTTTCTTGTGTCTACTCTCTTTATTTCTTTATCATTTCTATATCTCGTGTTCTATTGGCTATCCATGGAGGTGGAAACAACAAAATGGGGGTCTAACCGAGGTAGAATCCAAAACATAGCCACAACATTTTCCTATTTCTTTGTGTGTAGGTGTGATTCAATTGTGAGGAGTGTTATCCTTGAATCCAACTGTGCCAGATTCACGGGTAACCCCCTACGAAACTTGTCCATTTCGTAGTTCTATGTACTTCAAGCACACAAAATGAGGAATATTTCAATTCACCTTGATGCATGGTCCAAAACCTCAAATAGTCCGTTTGAGTGTTCCCCCCCGCCCGTCTTTCAAAGTGCTTTGAAACAAGTATCTTCGTTAACTCTCAACTTTTGGGAGTTAGTCAATTTTGGACTCATGTTAGAGCACTGATTGTTAGCGCTCCTACATGAGCCTTAAGTTAGGAAAAATTCATCCCGAAGTGTTGGAGCGTTTAAAATTAGTGCTTCTATACTTTGTCCCCAACCTTGAAATGCACAAGTAGTGATTTTCACCGCTCATGCATTTTTCCTTTAGACAAGTTTTTGAGATGCACAAGCGGTGAAAATCACTGCTCGTGCACTTTTGTTTTATTGAGTCTTCTTTATGCACAAGCGGTGATTTTCACCGCTCGTGCATCTATTTTTCCTTTAAGTTCACCACAATTAATGCAACTTGAGTTGTATTTATGATCTTTTCTAAAGTAACTTAATAAGTTGTTTTAGAACATCTAACCTCATTTTATCCGCCATTCTTTCTTCCTCTGTGTAATGGTCTCCTCAAGTGAATCACGTTTGAAGATTGTTGAGCTAGGGTTTTCAACGTTTTGTGTTTCTTCTAGGTTTGTCGTTTTTCCTTCCTCCTTGTCATGGTTTTGCTTTCAAAGCTTTTCTCATTTTAATAAATCTGTTTCCTTTCATTTTTCTTTGATAGGATTCAAACTTGTCACCATTTTCAAATTCTTCTTCCTCTTAAATCGTGCCCTGAGTTTTTCTTTATCTCTTTGCACTTTTTTTCTTTTTCGTGCCCTGGGTTGGTTATTCTCACGTTTTTACTTGTCTCCATTTTGGTGTTTTTATTTACCTCTCCACTGTTTCTCATCGAGCCCTTCCCATAATGTCAAAACGGTGAAGATTTTAAGTGTTAGTGAGTTGAAATGATAGAAACACTTCACGTTTTTGAGATTATTCCTCTCAATGTTCGAGCAGTAAAATTCAGCGCTTGAACATTGAATGACCTTCCACAACATGTAAAAGCGGTGAAATTGTCTGCCGTTTCACTCGAGATTTTTCACCAACTCCAAATGTAGGAGCAGTGAAAATCACCGCTCCTACATGGAGTGCCTCCTAATGCCAAATGTCAAAGTGGTAAAATGTCTTGCTTGTGCAATTGACTCCAAGGCAAAAAATGACGTGCTCAAGCGTTGAAAAACAACGCCCGAGCATAAAGTTTAAAAGTACCCCCAAATGCTAAAGCGTTGAATTTCAACGCCTCAACACTCACCATCCCAAAGTGCTCAAGGCATGTAGGAGTGCTGAAAATCAGCGCTACTACATGGAAACTATCATCTCAAGATGTAGGAGTGCTGATTTTCAATGCTCCTACACAAAAAATAGTTTTTTGTCCTAACACTCTGAAATCACTCCGCTTACGCTCTGAACCTCGTTTCTTCACCAATGCTCTATTTTTTGTGCAAAATAGCTTGTTCACACTTGCTCTGAATTGCTTACTCGCTATGCGCTTCCCAACACTGCATTTTCTCCTAACATCTGTTGATTCACTATTCTTACAATTCCTCTCAAGTTCTCGTTAGGTGACCCAAGAAGGATATCAAAGATCCTGGTGTTTCTAGATGACATCAAAGAAGCCTCTGTTGTCTTCTAAGAAAGAGGGAAAAATGAAGTACAAATATCAGGGTGTCTTTCTGCCTACCGTGGTGATCTCGAAGGTGGATGAAATTAAAGACATTGAAATTGGTCATCAAGACCTTGAAGATTTTTTAAAATGAACTAAGCAAAATCCCTTAGAAAATAGCTTGAGAGCTATTTTCCAATGCAATTCGCACCTGGTATCCACATTCCCGACTTCTGCTCATAATATAGAGTTTGTTCTCCAGGTTGCATCTCACTACATCAGAGATAGTAGAAGTGTAATAGATTCCTCGAGACAAGTCATGATGAGACTAGATCCTAAATTCTTTGATATTGTTTTTCGGGTTCACCACATGGAACAATATACAAAGATCTCAATGCAACATGAATGAGAGGTTTATGATCAAGATCCAACCAAGGCTAAAACATTGATTAACACCCAATGGTTGAAAACACCTAGGCCCACTATCTCAAGATGGCCAAAGGGACTTCCTAGGAGTGATTTTAAAGAAGATGTCAGGGATATGATTACTCTCCTGAGCATGGTTAAAGGATTGCTTGAGTCATCCCATTTTTCAGGAATGAATGTATGAATACATCTGCATCATCAGAAGAAAGAAAACACATACTGATTGGGGGACTCAAATAAGTGATGAAATTCATGTGTAGTTGATAAATGTGCCAACCACTCTGAAGTTCTACATGACTTATTATTTGGTGTATGCTACCGCAATAATGAAGCAATTTTTGGGGCTGTCTACAAAGGGAAATAGACATTTTGTACTTGTGTATGAGTATTTTTATCAGTTGAAATTAAAGAAACTCTTCATCATTTCAGGAGGGTCACAGAGGCCTTCTTCGTACCCCTACTCTTTAGTTTTGATCCAACTCTAAAAAATAAGAGAGTATAGGATGAGGCATACAAAGTGGTTAGTAAAGTTGGGTGTATCTTTTTGCAATTTCCAACTTTCAACTATATGAGAGTGGGTTGCTATACTAGGTGTCCATACATGTTGCCCAGATATCCCTCAAATAAGTGGATACTCATGGAGCTGTACAGACAACTGATCTCAGTTCACAAGGAACGCATGAGAATTCACAAACCAGATTTCAAGTTTCCACTAGCAATTGGTAGATATATCATTCGCAGTGTACACAAAGCAAAGTTAGTCTATGCAAAAATGCAAATCATGGCTGTCAGAACATACAAGTATAGATTTGACTTTGACTACTGAGATGTGAAGAGGAAATTGAAGAAAGATCACTAACATGTCTATTGCTTTGAAGACATATGGGAAGACTGCAGGGATGAAGAAGACATCCACAAAATGGAATTTGTAGGCTAACAGTAGAGCAGATCAGAGATCTTGGTGTGGCTGATCTACTAGAGGATTTCAAAGATCCTGGTGACATCATGAACTCTGCCTATGAAGAAGATGAAATTTCTAGGAGACCCTTACCTTCAGTACAATGGTATAAAAAGGAAAGTTTCCTTATCAGGGGAAGTCTTGCTCCCATCTTGCACAATACAATAGAATAGTTGCATAAACATGGTTTCCAAATGAAAGCTTTCAAGACCGAATCAAAAAGAGAAGCACCAGGAGTAGAAACCAACCAATTCCAGGAACTTCACTCAAAGAAAAAACAAGAGGCTACTCCCTCTTCTTCCTAAAGAGGTCCTAGAATCAAGTTCACTGTTGGTAAGAAAGTTACATAGAATGTTGAAGAACAAAAGGCAATAGAATCTAAACCTACACATGCAAAAGGAAAAGAGCCTGCTTTTGAGGAATAGACATCTGAAGAAGAAGAGGGAAACGAAAGCAAAGAATTTGCAGAAGAAGAAGAATTTGCAGAAGAAGAGTCTACAAAAGAGAAAACATTCAAACAAGATGAAGGAGAAAAGGAAGGTAATGGGGAGGAACTTGGGAAGGACGATGAACAACCTCTATCTCCTCATGAGAATATTGTTGAAGATCTTCCCCGAACATCATAGTCTGTTACTTCAAATATCCCTCATACACCTCCAAATCCTAACACTCCTCCACCTCCTCTTCCTACTTCACCTCCTCCCACATCTACCATACATGTAGTGGATGTTTCTATTCCCCCTGTAGTATCAAATGTCCTTGCCACTCCTCTGATAGTTTCAAACTCATAAACTATTGATGTCTTGTCAATCTCTCCCTTATCCATCCCAAGTTTGTCATCTCCATCTTTCAATATTTCATTTGAAGATGAATTCGACAGATTTATGAATGAGTCTTTACAGAGTCAAGTTGGTTTGCAGTCCACTGGAGCAATCATGACATATACTACCCTGATTGTTACCATACCATTCATTTCTACAAAAGTGGCTGCAACACAAGAGTTGACGGTGAGTCAAGAAGCATATACTTCCTCCCTTCCTCCTTGGTTGATCTCTCAAATATCAAAGCGAAAGAAACAAATGATCTCCCCAGATGAGCTTGATCTTGAAGAGATAGATCCTCCAAAAGCCAAGGGGAAGAAAAATGAAAAAGTTCATTCAAGGCTTCATGTTGAGAAAGCTGGTCACAAGTTTGTAAAGATTGGTCTATCGCCATAGGAAGAAGGAGATGCAAACATGGAGGACTACATTGTCATGAGAGTCCAGTTCGGAAAAGTGAAAAATGCAAGTGCAAAGGAAGATGCATAGGTGGTCTTGGATGCATTAGTAGGAAGGCTTGACAAGATGGAACGGGCTAGGAATATGTACAAGGAGAAAGCCGAACGTTATGCAGCTATTTTGAGGAACCTTGCAAGCTCTTTGGCGAATGTACAACCTATGGCTATGGTAAGCATTGAGGAACCAATAGTACAAAAGGCAGAGAAGTTTGCCTTCAAGGGTAAGGTGTTGTATGATTTCATTGATGAAATGATAGAACGTGGTTCACAAGTCATAACTGCTGCGGATGAGAAGGCCACTTAGATAGCCAAACTAAAATCAGAGCTTGATAAAGAAGAAAGAATAGTTTCCCAAGATAAAAAAGAAATGGAAAAATGTCTCTCATTTTGGTCACGGATGAAAGAGACAAAGCTAAGTAATTTGGTGGAAGTTGGGGTAATTCCCGACAAAGAGAAATATGTGGAGGTAAGAGAATCTCTTAAGCAATGCCATATTCAAGTGATCAAGTCTCTTATTGAAGATATCCACCAAGTACAAGAAGATGTCGAAGGACATCATGTTATCCTAGAAAATGGAATTAAGGAGTTATCGGGTAAGCTCCTTGATGAAAATCATATTTTCCTCCTAGCCAATGAACTTTCAAAAATCTACAAGGAAGTTGTCATGAAGCAAGTGGAGGATGAAATTTTTTCAAAGACCTCCATGCATGCAATTTGTGACATACAAATTTCTCTTGATAATCTCAAGACGCATCTTAAAAGATGCAAGAAGATTCATTCATTTGCCAGAAGGTCAATCACAAGAGTTCACACCCTTGTGCATTACATAGTTGGTCCAGATGAGGCATTCATACTGGAGACAAAGAAGAGATATGAATACTTCTACGCCCAATTCAAGGGACCATGAAGACTTCTTTTCATCTCCAGTGTTAGATAGTTTTATGCTTTCATTTATGTATTTTGTAAATAGTTTGCGACATATTACATGTCTTTTTCCAAGATGTAATTACATGTAAAAACAAAGATGTTTTCCCAGAATGATGGACAATTTTTTTGAATAAGTCGATTTGTTAGGTGAGATTTTCCTAAATTTACTCACCTAAATTTCCTAAATTCGCTCATCTACTCTTCCTAGATTTTCTCTTCCCTCTCTTTTATAAATATGAGGGGATTCTTTTGTAATAGTAATCTTTGATCTCTTGCAACGAAGTGCTGACCATTTGAGAAGAAAATACATGAAACTTTGTGTTCATCTTTGTGAATCTATTTTGATCAATAAAGAAGTGAAGTTGCATACCAAAATTTGTGTTGGAGTCAATTATATTTTGGATTTGATTGAAATTGGCAGTGATTAGTGACTGAGATCTGAAGGGTTTTATGTAAATCCTTGTAAACTTTGAGTTACACTCTTTACTTGAATTTGTGATATTGATTTAAATACTATTGGTGAATTATTTACAAGACTTTGTGCTTGTATTTTATCATGTTGTTCGTGGATCTATCGTGGAGTATCTAGAAGACTTTGTGCTTCTAATACAACGCTGGTTACATATCTTAAAGGATTCATTGGTGAAAGCTACGAAACAAATTTGTGCCTTTGTGAGCTTTTCTTGTTTTATCATTTATCATTATCATGTTGGTATTCCTAGACTTTGCTTTGAAAAGATAGGAATATTTGAATTACTGCTTTTGTTTTTAGTTTGAAGTTGTATCAAATCAGGAACTTAAAATCGTGAAGCATTGTAAAACATATTCTTTGAAAAAAGAGAGAATTATGAATGTGACACACCCCCATCTCTTAATCGTAGTGTACATTATTGTGAATACTTAATTAGTTTTACTTAGTTTCAATAAGCAATAAGAAGGGCTCCTCCCCTTTTTGAGAGGAGAGATTGTATCTCACATAGCTGTGGCTGAAATCAAGTTTTGTAATCTGTTAAAGGGATTATATAATTTTCACCCAATAGTTTTTTGGCGACTCCGCTGGGGAGTGACACGCAATTAAAGCCTCACACTTTTGATTCAAGTGAATAAGTTTTGCAGTATCTTAATTTGATCTTGTGTATTGTTATTTTTAATATCTCTATATCTACATTCTGGCAGTTAGAAGCTATACATGAGGTTTGAGGGCTCAAGGAGTAGCGGATCCACTTTTTGAAGACTTGTTGCAACATAATACTCCACCTACTCCTCCACGAGTAAGGTCACCATTGAAACACATTGCAAGTTACCCTCCATGAAGGCTAAGATCTCCTCTTCCAAGTGAATCCTCTATTTTCCACAGAGTTCCAACACAAATACCTATTGTGCAACCTATCATGGACACACCACCTGTAGGACCTTGGGGAAATGCTTTCGGTCCCCTTAGTTTAGTCGCACCTTTGCATGAACTTCCACATGTCTCGAGAAAACATATTCCAAAGTTTCTAGGTGATGAAAAACAACATCCTGATGAACAAATTGCTGCCTTTTATATTGTTTGTGGTGTTCTTGGCGTAGAACACGAAGATGTTGCTGTGAGGCTGTTCATCAAATCTCTACAAGGAGTTGCTACTGAATGGTTCTATACTCTTCCAGCTGCTTCTATCACTAATTGGAACACTCTTTGCACCAAATTCGAAGAAAGGTTCAAACTTGCTGAAGACACACATGCCTTATTGGCACAACTTACAACCATGCAGAAAGAGGCCCATGAACCCATGCGTGAGCTCATGGATAAGTTTAATAAGCTGGTGACAAGAATCCAAAACAAGGTGAGACCAACAAATCATAATTTGAAGTGCTTCTTCATCAACACACAACTCCCCAAAGTAAGTTTTTTCTTGCGTAGGGAAGCTCTCACCAATGTTGAAGAAGCTCAACAATTAGCTACCAGTCTTGAAGATGACATGATCCATGCTATAGAAATAAGGATGAATACCAACAACAACAAAAATATGCAAGCATCAAGATCTTCAACTTCTAATGCTAATGCTTCTAATGCTAATTCTAATTTTACTGATCCCATGGTTCAAAGGTTGGAAAATGAAATCTTGGTTTTGAAAAAGCAAGTTTCCAACAACAACACTTACAAGGATGTTCCAAGGACTTTTCATAACTATGCTAGAAATAGAAATTAGAATCATCTTCCAACACCACAAGGAAGACTCACACTTGAAGCTCCGCCTACTAATACTGCCGCAGGATACTATGAGGCTGAACAAGATGAATATGCACAACCGAATTATCCCATGGAAGAAGTGCTGATCTCTTTCAAGATGAAGAAATGGAATCAAATGGAAACTCCAATATTGGATATTTGCAAATGGCGAATGAATATGAGGAGGAGGACTTGGTGATAGATGCATATGCCGTCTTTATGCGGCAACAAAAAAATCAACTCGATCAAACTGAAGCTACTGCTCCACCGACAAAGGAGAAGCTGCCAGTTACCATTGAAAAAAGAGGATCTCCTCTTCCTTGGCAATAAAAAAATGTAGCAAACAAACAAGTAAGTTCTCCCCATCCCCCTTTGTGAGTTCCTTCCATTCCAAAATCCAATCTCCAGGTTCCTAAGACCAGTGTACCTTTTCTTAAACCTATTAGTGAAGTTAATACATCCACTTTGCAAAAATCATTCTAGGATTTTGACATTATTGATCATGCCAAGAAAACAAAGATCCAAATGTCTGAGGCTAAATACCTCAAATAAAATCCTAACCAATTTGACAGGCTTGTCAAGTTCGTACAAGATAAATGAATTACTCCAAGTAAGGATTCGTCTCCTGATATTCCTGCTGCTCCAAAGCCCAAGATGCCACAAAATAACCTTGTTTCTACCCCTCTAGTTGCCTCTAGATGTATTGATCCATTCTTTATTTCATTACTTGTTAATGGATTTAAGTTAAGCAATTGTGTCATAGATTCTGGCGCATCAGACAATGTGATGTTGGCCAAGGTAGCTACTGCCTTGGGTTTGAATCTAACAAAACCTTTTAGCCATTGTTTTTCCATAGAAAACAAACAAGTACCTTTGATTAGATAGATCAAAGATGCACAATATGCGTTTTCCAAATATCCTGAAAAGAAGATCAAGATGACAGTTCTAGTAGCCGATGTGCAAACATCTTATGTAATTCTCCTTGGACGTAATTTCTGTAAAGATGTTGGAGGTGAACTGAACATGGACATGTTTGAAGCCAGGATACCTGTGAAAGGCGTGATGCAGAAGTTGATTCTTGAAAGGGAGTCAAAATTCTCAATGACACAATCCGATGATCCAAGGGCTCAAATTCTATTTGAGTCTTCGGGTGTTGGAACATATTATTTACAAACAAAAGAAGTTGGTGAATCTTCAACAAGGCATGAGTTGGAGAGTGTTGATTCTTTCTCAACAACAAATGAGTCATTGTCAGATGATTTGTCTATCTCAAATCATGAAGCTTCATCAGATGATGAAGGTACAAATTTTAATACTGTCGGTCTTGGTGACCCAAATGGTGTTTGGTTACTCGAGTTTGATGGCGGTTGCTCTTCCACTAGTTCTGGAGCGCGAATGGTTTTCATTTCCCATAAAGGAAAAAAATTCCCTTTTTCTTTCAAATCACAATTTGATAACACTAATAACACTGTTGAATATGAAGCTTTGTTATTAGGAATGCAAGTTGCACAAAATAAAGGTATCAAAAATCTTCATGCACAAGGCGATGCCGAGTTGATAGTGTGTTAGGTAAGGAATTTGTACTAGACAAAAAATGACAGACTTAGGCATTATCACAATCTTGTTTGGGATTGCATTGAAGAATTTGAGGCTTTTGATATATCTGTAGTTCCAAGGGAATACAATGACAGAGTTGATTCCTTAGCAGTTTTAGCCATGCTCTTGATATCGCATAAATATTTTCATGGTTCCACCTATACCATTGAGTTGGTTTTTCGCCCGAGTGTTCTTGATAATTCAAAGAACTGGAAAATTTTCAATGACGATAATGAAATTGTCGCCTTTTTGGAGAAGGAATTTTTTTTTGATGAATTGTACTTTGAAGGAAGTGATTCTCCACATTGAGAATCTGTTTCTGACATGGATCCAGTTACAGGCGAAGAGTTCTTACAACTCAAAGGGAACAAAATTCCCAAGGGGTTGGTATCTCTAGAGAAACTTTTTGATAAGCATGATCGCTATGTCAAGAAACAACTCTCAGATTCTGATTCGTCTAATGAGGTTGAACAGATCAACTTAGGAACTGAAGCAGATCCTAAGATGGTAAACATTGGTAAATGTTGCACAATCGAAGAGAGAAAGCAGTTTGCTAAGTTGTTACAAGAGTATATGGATGTCTTGGTATATTCATATGAAGATCTGAAATCCTTTCGACCGAAGGAGGTGCAACATGAAATTCCCCTTAAGATTGGAGCATTTCCTTATAAACAAAAGTGAAGGCAATAAAACCCAAAGATTTCTGGAACGATCCTTGTGAAAGTTCAAAAAATGTTGAATGCCCGAATAATATTCCCTATCCATCATTCAACATGGATAGTAAATATTGTTCCCATTCGTAAGAAAAATGGTGAGATCCGTATTTGTGTGGATTTTTGAAATTTGAACCAGTTGTCGCTCAAGGATAATTATCCTCTTCTAGTAATGGATCAAGTTCTTCAAAACATGACCAAATATGAGATGCTCTCCATGCTGGATGGTTTTTCCAGTTACAACCAGATTGAAGTCAATTCAAGTGATCAACACAAGACAACCTTTACAACGCCATGGGGTACCTTTGCATATCACAAGATGCCTTTTGTCCTAATCAATGCTGGTGCCACATTTCAACGAGCTATGGACTTGGATTTTCGTGATGTGCTAGGTAAGTTCATTGTGGTGTATCTTGATGATCTTACAATTTTTTCTAAAAAATGTCAAGAACATTTTTACCGTCTAAGGAAAATATTGGAGAGATGCCGACAACATGGTCTTTCCTTGAACCCCAAAAAGTCAATTTTTGGGGTTACAGAAGGTAAGCTTCTTGGTCATGTGGTGTCCACATAAGGTATCGCGATTGACTTAGAAAGAGTTAAAAGTATTAAATCACTCACTCTGCTATCAAGCAAGAAGGTTGTTCATTCCTTCTTTGGAAAAGTAATTTTTTTGCGAAGATTCCTTCTAGAATTTGTAGAGAATACTCGTCATATCGTTAATATGATGAAAGGTACTACCACTTTTCATTGGACGACAAAAAGAAAAGTTGCATTCGATGATATGAAGGAAGCTATTTCTCATGGGCCAGTGTTAGTATGCCTGGACTACATGAAGGAATTCATCATGTATAGTTATGCTTCCGAGCATACACTTTCAACAATTTTGGTGCAAGAAAACAATGAGGGTTTTGAATCCCTGATTGCATTCATGAGCTGTCCTCTATAAAATTATGAATTGAAATATCCCAAATGGAAAAACATGCTTTCGCCATGGTCAAAGCTGTTAAACATTTCTATTTCTACATTCTTAATAGCCATGTCAAAGTCCTAGTTCCAGATTCAACCGTTAAGTCCATCTTAACACAACAAGAGTTTGGGATGAAAAGAGGCAATTGGATTGCCAAGATTTAAGAATATGACATGGATATAAAGCCTACCAAGTTGATACATGGGTGAGGCTTGTGTCAGCTCATTGCTGAAAATGATCTTGATGGAGAAGTTTTGGAGACTGAGGAGTTAGATGCAAATGAACTTCGAATGGTGTTATTCGAGAGTACTACTGATGAGTGGTATTCCAACATTGCCCATTTTCTCACTTATGGGGAATGTCTTGATCATTTGACTCCAAAGGAGAAAAGGACCATCAAAATAAATTGAGAAAACTTTGTCTTATGGGACATTGGTCTGTACAAACGTGCATTAGATGGAACTTTCTTACGATGTGTTGATGAAGAACAATATGAAAGATTGTTGAAGTCATATCATGACTTAGCATGTGGAGGAAACTTTTCAACATTGGTTACTACTCACAATATCCTTAGAGTGAAGTAAGTTATTGGCCTACACTCTTCTAGGATGTGTACTCTTGGGTGCGTAAATGTGAACTATGTCAACAGTTCGTAGGTAAGCCAAAGTTGGAAGCTTTGCCTTTGAAACTAGTCATTATTGAAGAGCCCTTGTAGCAATGGAGAATTGATTTCATCGGTGCAGTAAATCCACCACCAAGTATGGGACACCTATGTCCTAACTGTAACTGACTACTTCACCAAGTGGGTGGAAGCAATTCTGGCTAAGCATGCTACTTCTGAAGTGGTATGTAGTTTCTTAAAAGAAAATATCATTTCTAGGTTTGGTGTGCTGAAAAAAATTGTTGTTGACAATGCTTCTACCTTCTCATCAAGCGAGATAACTGAGTTCTGTTTTGAACATGGAATAACTTTGTTTCATTCATCTGACTATTACCCATAAGGTAATGGTCAGGATGAATCAAGCAATAAAAATTTGGTGACTATAATCCACAAGCTTGTGGATGAGAATTAGCATTTGTGGCACAAATATTTGTATGATGATTTGTGGGTAGACAAAATAACTCCAAAGCGAGCGATTGGTATGTCTCCTTTCCAACTCTTGTATGGGTTGAATGCAAAAATTCCCATAACCTTAGAACTTCTAGCCCTCAAATTGGCTAAGGCCATTGAGGATGAGACTTTTGGTGTATAACCGCATCGTAGAGCATCAGGAACAAGTCAAGAAGCTTTTTGACAAGAAGGCCAAGTCTCATGATTTTAAAATTGGGGATCCTGTTCTCCTGTGGGATTGTAGACACACAAAATATGCATACAGGTCAATCCAATGGTTTAATTAAATTATAACATTTCATCTCTCATAAATCATTCAACCTTTATTTTTCATCATCCATTCAATTAAATAAACCAGGACTTTATTTAATTAAGTCTCAAAATTCATATTTCTCTGTTTCTGATTTAAATAAATCAAATATTTGAGTCAAATTGGTCAAAACATCCTAATCATCATCCTAGCTAATTAATCCTGATTAAATCTAATCTAATGCATGTCACATCCTCTAGATAATCCCACTTGCATAAATAAATCAATTTATTGATTTATTAAATCCAACATTTTCCATCAACATGGCATCTTTGAGGAATATTCAATCAAGTTTGAATTCAAAACCAACTGGGCATGTACATCCAACAAAGCAATTAATAAACTCTTACATGTCCCCCACTCAACATTTACTCTCAAATTTGAATTTGAAATTTCCCCCTCTTGGGCACATTTCCCAAATCTTGCACATCCTCAAGCCTATCACAAGATGACAAGTGGCCTCTTTTCATTGGCTTGCTTTTTATCCCACATTGGTCCCTTTTCAACACTCTTAGCATTTGAAAATCTACAAATAGAGATCATCATCCTTGAGAAAATCCTCCACAATATTAGCATTTCAACTCCACAATTTTCATCCACAAAGCTAATGCAAAGTCACTCTCTTCATTTGAGAACTGATTTTGCTCATCATCACTCCACCATCTTCATAGCATCATATCATTTAGCTTAGACAAGGATTGGGAAAGGGCTATTTTCTACAATAGCACCAATCCACTATGGGATAGGATTAATTTCATGTTTTTATATGCTTTTATTTGGTTTCCATTGTTTCATTTTATTCATGATTAACATGATTTATTATTCCATAGAGATGTTGTTATTTGCTTTGTTTTAAACTAACCATGCTAATGTGTGTTGTTTGTTTTGAGCGAATGCAGATTTCACCATCTACATTTGGCGCTAGGAGGGCCGGCTTTATATGATCTCACATCTTGCCATCTTAAGCTGACGAATCTGCTTTATATGACTATTGGATGTTTGAACTTTATGTGGTGTAAATTTTAACTTTCAGATTTTAGTACAAAATTGAACTCTCTGCATTTATAGTGGGCATGTATTGAAACACATTTATATTGGAATGCCTTTTTTTTTTTTAAACCTTTATGGGCATACTCCAACTATAACATCTAATTATTACAGTGTCACTGTCTGTTTACACTATTTGTTTACAGGTTAATAGTGCTCCCATGATCTCTATTTTAAAATGGATTTCATTAGTTTCTATTATCTATGTAAATAGATCCACTTTAGTTTGTTTTTTTAAGGGCGTTGTTTGTAAGAAAAAGCTCTGTTGTTATGCAGCATGATTAACAACAAGAAAGATTAGCCTTGTGTCATACAATACAAGTTTTTGATTTCATGCTACAACCTTATCCAACAGACTACTAATTCCTTCAAACAATTTTGTTTTAGCTGGCTTGCGTGCTTTCTTGTGCTTCAGTATTGTGCATACATTTCTATTACGGACTCTGCAACTCTGATATTTGATAGGTATTTTTTGTGATAGAAGGGATGCTGGAAGTAGTTGCAAAATTTGTCTTTACACTAGCACAAATTACATTAAGTAGAAAGTCTTTAAAAAAAGCATTATTAAAGGCTGAGGAAGGTTATCGAATTCAGCTTTACACCAAAGATTTTCAAAGGATTTTCTAAAGTGTCCTTACACCTGTCATCTGCAGTTACTTTGAAAGCTCCCCAGCTATCATTTATGCACGGCTTTAAGTCTGCTAATAGCTTTACACTTACCAATGACAGTTGCTCGAAAGTACCAAAACACCTTTGTCATTGAATCCTATTGGCGCCCATCCTGCAATCATCAGACAAAAATAAATTTACCATCATTGAATTAAATCTAGCTAACTATCATGGAAATTCTTTCATCAGTGAATGTTGCGTATTATTCATGATTTCCTGATAGAAATGTGCTAATTGCATCGCCTTATGTCTTTTAATAGCCCTTTTCCCAAGCCTAGCTTTATTGGAGTCTTTACTTGTTGAAAAATAACAAAAATTCAAAAGTTATCATTTTGAATGCTTGGATTATAGATATTAGTATATTATAGCTGTTGATCCTTCAACATTCCATATGGAGTGTGGAGAGCTTGCAGTCATTGACTCGCTGCCATTTATAAACTCCCCTTGCAGAGCCACGCCTTGTCTATGCTTCCACATTGCACAGATGCTGTCAGGATGCTAATTAGAGTTCACAGGCAGTAAAGGCAGTAAAGACGCTGGTCAAAAGACAAAAAGAATGCTGCTCGAAGGTTGTGGAATTTAGTTCTACAAATCATCTCATCTGTGAAAAGATGTATGGAATATGATGAGCAACATTGATGAGTGGCATACGTACCTTCAGTGTTATCAAAATTGAACCATCCCAATTTGGAATCGGAAGGTATGCTTCTTCTTGAGACTGGTTGAATAAAGGCGTAGGCTCATGTGGAGGCAATCACAACACTTGGATCACAGTCAACGATGCTAGGAATACGTACAACTCTACCCCTACCAGTGGCATTACTTTGAAAGCGGCTCTACACCTGCCAGTAGTTTCTAAAGTCTTATCAACGAATCCATTTTGTATCTACGACGCTGGTCAGAGATTTTGCAATTATTTCCTTCTTGCTAAAATCTATGGAATTCGGCTTTTTACCTACTAATCCCATCAATTTGAATGTTTCTTGAAGGACATTGGGTGCAGTTTTTTTTTTTCTTCCTACTGATTGCATTTAAAGTCTTTTGTTTACATAAATTCTGAGTCGAGGGGATTAAATCCATGCAGATTTGTACCTGACAGTTGCATTTGTTTAAAAAATTTAAAAAATCTGAAGGGCGCGCTTTATGGAAAGAAATTTGGGCCTCCTTGCACCTTTTTTGGAGTCGTGACGCCTGTGTCTTTAGTCCAAAATCCCTGAAAGGAGTCGTGTGTTTTGCAAACACATCATGTCATCATAAATAACATTGGTTCTCTGATGTGATTGGTGTTTATCTCATTTACATCGTTGTTTTTATCATTAAATACTTGTTCCTTTTTTACTTGCTTTGATTTTTTTTTAATTATTAGGTGGGTGAATATATTCTATGTTGACCTCATCTTATCAAAATCATCAAGAAATGGTGCAGGCATTTAATTTTGAAGATGTATATGCTTTTGTCTTTGAAGCCACATGATATTTGCTGACGTAGTATGCTAGATATTAATTGGATTGATTTGGTAAATTCATATCTCAATAATATGCTAATTGGATTGTTTTGATTCACTCATGATTCAAATATTCTCTTATGTTATATCACTATACTTATGATTTATTAATCTTCTAATAAATGTCATAAATATATAAATATATATATATATATATATATATATATATACATTTATTATGATTACCTTGAGATATTGAAAGATTTTAAGAGATGTATTCTTTATGGTTGATTTATTAAATCAATACCTTGAGCAATGTGGATGCAATCAATACCAAAGCATGGTCCACTTATAAATGCTTTCCTTATTATCATACTCATCTAAATCATCTATTCTTTCAAATAGAAATCATGTTATTATTAATAATCAAAGTGAATTTAGTGTTCTCATAGGGTTGTCTTTTTGTTTGTTTAATAGGTACAAGGTGAAACGAAGAATAAAAAAACAAAACGAGGAGAATGAAGATGACGTTTTGGGGGAGATTAAAGTGTTTTTTAACACTTTAGTGTTTGTTTTTAAACACTTTTTGCAAAATTGTTTATCTTTTCGTCTTAGGACACTAATTTTCGTTTGGGTCTAAAAAGAACACTTTGATTTTTCATTTGCAAAGGGTTAAAATTGAAACTTAGACACCTACTAGATTTCAATTTGGGCTAAAATTGGACAAGCAATCTTCATCTTTCCTTTTGGTGTTTTAAAATGAATCAAATCATTGCTTTGAAGGATAAAATGAATGTGTGCCTTTATTGTTTTGTAATTATTTACACAAAGTAATATAATCAAAAGACGTATACTCTTCTCTCGTGCCTCACGACGATCTTGAGAATCAAAAGGCTTTTGGTGACATTAAGTTGCATAAATAATTTCCCATACACACTTCGATTTGGGTTTAAAATTTGAACATCTTGTGCGAGTGTGAGTAGAGCATCATTGCGTATATTCTCTTTCTTTGAGTCATCAAAGATTGATCGAAGTTATAGATTTTGTCTTTGCTCGCTTTTGTTTATCCTAGAGGGCCTGCCTTGGGGAAAAAGTACTCACCCAAGGGAACGACTCAACCGGTAACACTCTAAAGCGAAGAGTATTTCCAGCCGGGATATAAATGTGGATATTGGAAGAAATGCCAATATCACGGTTGACTCGACAAGATGGATCCGACTCTTGCCGTATGGGGTCAATCTCCACAAACGAAAGTCCTTACTAGAACCCATGTGCTAGAATTTTCCAAAATCCTTAATCTATTTGTTGGTGCAAGAACGGTTGTTTTGAAGCCCCACACTTTTCTTTTAGTAGAAATGGAAAACATGCCATGGGAGTTTCATGGGTGTTGATGCTTGGCTGCCCCGTATAAGTGAGTGTCGTGGAGGGGAGCCAGTGGGGTCAAGCATCTAACCATTCACTAAAGATAAGCGTAGCTGGACTTGTCCAAGTGGGGATTCAACAAATATTGTCTTTCACATCCACAGGGTTGTACTTGTTCTTGGTTTGAAAACACAGTGCTTTATTCGAAAACATTTGCAAACAAACATTCAACATGATCCTCAAAATTTCAAACCCTTTAGGAGGCAAATACCATTGACCGAATTCTCGTGTTATTTCTTTCCCTTGGGATTACATCCTCAGAGGTTTCTAAGCACTTGAATTTACATCTCAATTTTCCCACTAAGGTCAACAATAGGTAACTTTTGCCTCAAATTTCCTTGGTTTCCGTATAACACACTTTGCGGGATAAGGGGAAACTTGAGACATTAGACATCTAGATTCAAAACCTAATCAAGAGCGTGTTTTTGGTAAAAATAATCCATTAAGCCAAGATTGAATCAATTGGACCCCACACATGTGCTTGACATCTTTTGGTCATATGGTTTTCATGCAAACATTGGTCTTTTGATTTTGAATTACTCTTAGAGAAAGGCATGTTCTTCACTATCTTGGTCTAGTAAACAAGTCCTTCCTAGGTTCATTTAGGAGCAAAATCAAACACTCCATCCATCCCAAACATTTATCATCTTCATCCCACAAACAACTTTAGAGCTTGGAAAACATCATTCTAGACTTGGGTAAATCATCGAAATCAAAATCACTTTGTTTAGTTAGGTGTGTGGGAATACATCCTTTCTCATACTTTTAATTAAATTAGCAATCCTTTGAACAAGTTCATCCTAAGATAACATCTAACATCTTAGGGTTTACAAGTTCACTATCCAAATCAAACCAACCAAAATCAAACCCTAAGTCTAGCATTGATGCAAAGTTCCTAAACGTTCATCACTCATATCATTTACACCTTTTATCCTTCATCTCGTCATTAGTCCTAAGAACCTTAGAAGTCACTTTTGTAACAAGTTCAAAACACAAGAAGAACATGGAATACAAACTTGATCCATACATCATGAGTAATCCAAGTCAACTAAGCTATCAAAGCCTTACAATGCCGATTGATTATCAACACTCACATCTATACAAACCGTACATGGGATCATTACCTTCGACAAATGTCAATGACACAACAAGTGTGAGTATTCCCAAATCAAAGATTGGAACACATTTTCCAATGGTAGATCTAAATCCAAATCTACAAGTCTGTCAACCAAACAATCAATGCATGAGCCTTCAAACGAACAACGTCATCCCACCAAATCCCTACATGCCAAATGAGAATGTACCAAGCACAAGTTTTTGAAACATGAATCCGGAAAACTTTGGGATGGATACATTTGAAAATCATACAAATATTTCAAACATGAACAATGGTCAATTTCAACCTATCATGCCAAATATGAGTGTCATCCTAAATCAGAACATTGTCCAAAATCAAACACAAGTACACACTCCAAATCTACTTAAACACAAGCCAAACCAACTATATCAAGGGAGTCAAGATCGAAATCAAGAAAAAATTTGGCTAGATCAAATTGCTACACTTACCAAAATAGTTGAGTCAATACGTAGAGAGACATCTCCACCACCATTACCCATATCAACATCATTCCTTGGTTTAGGGCTTCCCCCTTTACCTAGCACCAATCACTCCATCCAAATCAATCCACCTAACACCAATCAAGCCACCACATCAAATCCTTTGAATATACCATCGACATCGCACCAACAGATGGTATTCAATCAAGCAACAATGTTGATCCCAACAAATCAAAACATGGTCTCCCAAAAACCTATCACCTCGGTCATTCCAACCATTCCTATCACTTCAATCACTCCAAAAACCACTATCACACCCATCACATCTCAACCCCTCACTACCATGATTGCTCCAAGTGTATCTCAACCACTTGTCACTGCATCCAACACGATTCCAAATACAACACCACTACCACCAAAACCAAGTGCAATAAGTCAATATCGTAACATCGCACTAAAAGCACATCAAGCCTACCAACAAGTGCTTCAACAATATCAGGTGGCTCAACAAGCCGCTCAAGCTACCCAAGCTGCCCAAGCCTCTTAAGCTACCCAACAAAACACAAGCACAAACACAAAAAATGAGAACTGTTGAGAGCAATGGTCAAGATCTATCCATCCAAGAGCACATTGAAGATGTTTCTATCTCGTCCGAAGATCAAATCAACATATGTCAAAATCCACCAACCAACAATGATCCAATTCAAGAAATGTCAACATCATTTGACCTTATGGTTGAAAACATTGGAAATCCCTTCACCACATTTGACCTTATGGTTGAAAACATTGAAAATCTCTCCATCGATGAGCACCTTGAAGATGTTTCCACCCCATCCGATGATCAACTCACCATACATCAAGATCCACTCTTTAGTGATCTATTTCAAGAAGTGTTAGGATTATTTGATCCTATTGACATAATGCACGATCCGTTGACCAATGATCATGTCGAAAATGTCTCTAAATTTTCTTATGAGTTAGAGGACATATCTCAAGAATTTATCCCAAAGCATGATCAAAATATTTCACCAAGGTCTAGCAATGGTCCTTTCCAAGTCATGTTGACATCCTTCGACCTCATGGTTACAGATACTGAAGATATTGAACTACTTACCATGTCTAATGACGACATCCAAGGACCCTTTGTAAGCAATCCACCCTTTGAAATTGACCCATGTCAGGAACTTGATCCAAAGCATGTCGAAAGCAATCCCAAAATAAATCAAGATCAAAAATTTGTATCTCCAAGATACTACAATGATCTAATGGATATTCTCCTATCCACACAAGATGATCATATCCACATAGCACTTACTCCTCCATCTACCCATGAGATGCTTTCTATGGATGGACACATAGATGATCTTCAGCTAGAACAAGATTCTATTACACAAAAAGAGCAGGTTATTGATTCCTACAATCAAATAGAGTTGTCAACAATAGTATCAGATATATCCCAAATTCAGACTGAGGACATTAGGTATGCAGATATCAAACATTATCCGCTCAAGGAAACAAGTCAGATAGAACAATATAATTCAGAGTTAGCGGAGCAGCAAATTGAAACAATGTCATCTACAGTGGTCATTTGTCAGAGCATGTTTACTGAAAAAGATATCTCAAAACAAGCATAATCAAGGAATGAAGGTGATACTAGCACCATACTGGGGGCAACTTCATCTCAAGCAAATGTCAACATAGGGAGCACGAAGAATCTTTATGGTGACACCATTGCCAAGTTACTTGAAACAATGTCATCAGTGGTCCAGAGCATGTTTACAAAAAGATATCTCAAAACAAGCAAATCAAGGAATGAAGGTGATACTAGCACCATCTGGGGGCAACTTCATCTCAAGCAAATGTCAACATAGGGAGCACCTTTATGGTGACCCATTGCCAATACTACAACCAGCCACGTCACGAATCTTCATCCACCCATCACCCCATCCACAAATTGGGACCAACGTCAAAAGAAAGATTTGAATCAAAGTACGAAGAAAGTTATAAAAGGAAAAGAAGCTGAGAAGCATAACGGACAAATCAAATACAAATGGATACCAAAAAATGCAAAGAAAGATTATCCGTATCAAACTCCATTAGTCAAAGAAACTATGGGGAAAAATAGAAAAGGGAAAAGTATCCATCAAAGATGTCCACAAAATCAAAAGAAGGCTTTTCAAGCGACGTACAAAGTGTATCAAGCAGTTGGACCTAATTCCACGCACACTTCTGTATCCACCCATCATTGCTCATCTACCCAAGTTTGGAGAGTCAAAGATTCCAAGTTGTCAACCAATCCATCTCCTATCCCTAAACACACTCCATCCACGCCTCCACGCATGATATCCAATTCTCACATTGACCATGTATTGGAAACGACCCTTTATCATAAGGATTTAGAAGGCATTCTATCACGATGTGCGCACCAAGACAAAGTCAACTCTGGTATCAATAAAGCAGATCAAGAATCCCAAAAGATGCATTCAAGTGCACGTACTCTAGCAAAGCAGCTTCTTCAAGCAGGATATCGATGGCACATTATGACAGGGGCATCTACATTAGCAACACCTTGTGATTCAACATGAGTGTAAAATATTTTCAAAAAAACCAAAAAAATCAAAAAATATGAAAATCCAAAAAAATCAAAAAAAGGATTGAAAACAGTAAAGAGAAAAATCATCCTCTAGTGAAAACTGCATGTGCGGCACTTTGGGCAAGACCATGATGAAAACCTGGCAAACAAGCGTCATGTGTAGAATCGAGCATCTACGTGTGCCACTTCAGGTGAAAGCATCTCATCCCATCCATAATAAAGCCAACATTCCATCTGTCTTATCCATAATAAATCCATTCATCCATGAACCATTGATCCAATCCATTTTCATCCATTTGCATCCATCATCCGAGTTATCTTGATCTTGATGAAATTTTGGTGCACACTTTACACTTGCTTATGGTAAATATCTTGACATGGGTCATTTTCATTGATCCTATCCTATCCAACGTTATCAGAGCCATGAAGCATTATCCACATGAGCATTCTTTATCCGAACACCTTATCTTATCGCAAGATAATCCTTGGCGTCCTTTGCGTATCCATCTATCCATACACCTATCCAAGCATCCATCCATCACATTTTGTACATTGCTAGACACTGGGGGCAGGTATGTACATCTTGCTTCGAGAATAAATCTTGGTCTATGTCCTCCAACTTATGTGGCGATTCAAACATTTGGAAGATGTGAAATCAAATTGGTCAAAACCACTTGTGAATAAAAATCCAAATCACTAGCCCATGGCACATTTTGATGAGAAGACATTCCTTGTCGGTCTTCATCTTTCATCGAACATCAATCCAAATAATCACTATCAATTGCATCTAATTTACACTTCAAACATCACGTCAAACCATTCGAACAACTTTTGTTCCAAACCAAGCTTCCAAAATATTGATCAATCAATCCTTGCATTATTGTGCATCCTCAATAATGTTATCGTCATCAATCCTGATCAATCAAATCCTTGCATTGTTGTGTATCCTCAACAATGTTATCAATCCATCATCATCTTGGGATATCCATCCCAATCCTTGTGTTGCTTAACACTATCGTTGCATTGTTGTGTATCCTCAACAATTTCATCATCATCAATCCATTGATTTGATCAATCAACCTTAGCTTGGTTTTTTAGCAAAATCCCCAAATAGAGCACTGATATCATCACACATAGCCATGTCCAAATCGTCAAAATCGTGCGAAAAAATCCAAAAACATCCAACACATCAAAATCCAAAAACATCCAAAACAGATCAAAAAATCCAAAAACATCCAAAATATCAAAAAATCCAAAAACATCTATAAAACATAAAACATCAAAAACATGGAAATCTGAACTACGTCGTCTCTGAGCTTAAACGTAGGCAATGCTCATCTCTGATCAGCCCCCGAGACACCAAAATCCAAAAACATCCAAAACATCAAAATCCAAAAACATTCAAAAAACATCAAAATCCAAAAACATCCATAAAATCTCAGAAAATCCAAAAACATTCATAAAATCTCACAAAAGCCCAAAACATTTGTAAAATCTCGAAAAACACCAAAAAACAGCCTCAAAACATTTCAAAAACGTCAAAAACATCCAAATATTTGAAAAAATCCACCCATCATGTTTCGCTTTCACTCGCAATAATCAATCATCCATAATAAACTGATTGTCATCTTCATACTTTGGCAATGCAAACAGAAACAATCATACCAGTCAGCAAAATCAATCTTCAATCGTAAAATCAAAATCGAAACAACAAACAATTAAAACAAAATCAAATTCTTGATCATTTTCAAACATGTCAATCAACTTTATATCAACAGCCTATCAATCAACTTATCAAACCATCATCATCCTATACAATGCATGTCCTAGGATATATCGTTCCGACAATGGGCATCATTTTGGATATCACCTTGGATTCTTATCCTATCAAAACACATCCCTTTGGCTAGAGATATGAAGAACATTGACTTGTTTGTGTACTTGATCTTTTCTTTTGATTTATCTTATTGCGCTCATTCCAAGGACCTCTCGATGATATCCGAACGAAGGATTTAGAGAGATAGGAATGGGGTAACGATCATTATCTTTTGTCCGTGCTTGTTGGACATTCTTGTAAGATAACTTGGCGAATACTTGCTTTGTTAGGTATGTCCTAGCAAGGTTTTCGTATGTCAAGTGTGAACAAGAATGCTCCTATTTGTTTGTCGAGTCAAAGTCCATCACACTAGGTACAATGCCATCCTAGTTTCTTTATACCTCGATGCATCGTACCTACGTGTGTTATCAAACATAAGGTAAGTAGCCTTTTTAAAATCCCAATCCTTGATAAGCAAATCATCCATTTATCAACATCATTTATCATCATCATCATCTCTAATAAAGTCTCGTTAGATCATGGACTTGTTGGATCCTCTTGTCATCATCTCATTTCTTCTTTCTTCGCACTAACATAACATCACCAATGCATCCATCATACATACATTTTGCATCCACAAACCATCAGTAGTCGACATATCATTCATATCATACATAGTAGGAAACATCAATCATTTCACATGCATTGAATTTGCATCATCATCATAATATAGATCTGTTAGTCTAAGCATCTACATAAATCATACATTTGCATGATCATAGCATATCGCATCATCCATCTCATCCATCATCACATCATATCATCATTTAAGTTGTTTAGGATAATATAGATTTGTTATTTTAAGCATCTTAAAATCATCTCATTTGCGTCATCATCCATAACCATCCATTTTGAACCTCTTTATCGTGAGATTGACTCTCAAATTGAATCTTTTCGCTCGATCTCTCGAGGGGGCAATGTACAAGGTACTTCTTTCCGTTGGGGCATTCGAAAAATTATAAAATTTTTAAATTTCGATCGCGGAAAGTTTATTCTTTGAACCAACGCAACAATTACATTGCTTCAAAGAGGGGCAAAATGTAGACACACAAAATATGCATACATGTCAATCCAATGGTTTAATCAAATAATAACATTTTATCTCTCATAAATCATTCAACCTTTATCTTTCATCATCCATTTAATTAAATAAACCAAGACTTTATTTAATTAAGTCTCAAAATTCATATTTCTCCTTTTGATTTAAATAAATCAAATATTTGAGTCAAATTGGTAAAAAAATCCTAATCATCATCCTAGCTAATTAATCCTAATTAAATCTAATATAATGCATGTCACATCCTCTAGATAATCCCACTTGCATAAATAAATCAATTTATTGATTTATTAAATCCAACATTTTCCATCAACATGGCATCTTTGAGGAATATTCCATCAAGTTTGAATTCAAAACCAAGTGGGCATGTACATCCAACAAAGCAATTAATAAACTCTTACATGTCCCCCACTCAGCATTTACTCTCAAATTTGAAATTGAAATTTCCCCCTCTTGGGCACATTTCCCAAATCTTGCACATCCTCAAGCCTATCACAAGATGACAAGTGGCCTCTTTTCATTGGCTTGCTTTTTATCCCACATTGGTCCCTTTTCAACACTCTTAGCATTTGAAAATCTACAAATAGAGATCATCATCCTTGAGAAAATCCTCCACAATATTAGTGTGAACCTAAGAATTTTACCCTACTCTAACATGCAAAATAACTTAAAAATGCAAGTGATAAAAGACCAATGACACTTCAAGATTAGCCTAAAGAGTGATAAAACAAGAAGGAAAATAGACAAAACAAGATACAAACGATTTCACCTTCCTTGCTGTTGACGACTCCCTGATTGGCCCTTGCTTGGGATGATTTTGTGTGCTCCTTAGATGGTTTCTTGAGTGACTAAATGCAATATTGTATGTGCAAAATGATTGGAATGGATAGCTAGATGATGGTAAAATGATTGAGAATGCAAATTGACAGCATGTAGTTATCAAATGACTAAGTGTTGAAAATGCCCTTGAGGAGGGGGTATTTATAGGAGAATTTGAATTCTCTAGAGAATTCAACGGTTGAGATTGATCCAACAAGGTCAAGATGAAGGGCTATGGTGGGTTGAGAACTCACAAGCCCTCACATATTGACATGTGGATGGTGAAGTGGCTAAGAGGAGGTGAGGTGTAGGTGATGTGGAAGAGAGGTACATGATGTGGAGGAAGGACAAGTACCTTCCAAGTACTTTGATGTGACCTTTCAATGATCACATGGGGAGGGGGAAAGCTTTGGGAGAATAAAAGTGAATTAAAAATTCACAATGATTGGAAGAATCTAGTAGATAAGACAATGTTCCCAAAAGGTGGGAGTTTGTCACATGTGCATGAGGTGACATGTCAAAGGTTCTAGAAGATGCATGGGAAAAGGAGATTCTAGAAGGAATAAAATGTGAATTAAAAATTCCTAGGGTGAATAAAAATGAATTAAAAATTCCTTGGGGGATGGGGAGAGTTGACCAAGGTACTAATTAGGTTTGACTTGATTAGAGGATTTGTTGGAGGATGATTAATCATTAAATGATTAAGATGGATTAGGATTAGATGAAAATGACATAATTTTATTTAATTCATTTGATGAAAAGGGGATTAAGGAGGGTAAGGTATTTAATTATTAATTAAATACCTTAGGGATTTGGCAGAATTAAAGATATTAACTCAGATAAGAGGATGTTTAGATGAAAAGTGATAAATTTGGATAAATTAAGTGTCCAAATTTGGATGTCTACAATTAGCATTTCAACTCCACAATTTTCATCCACAAAGCTAATGCAAAGTCACTCTCTTCATTTGAGAACTGATTTTGCTCATCATCACTCCACCATCTTCATAGCATCATATCATTTAGCTTAGGCAAGGATTGGGAAAGGGCTATTTTCTACAATAGCACCAATCCACTATGGGATAGGATTAATTTCATGTTTTTATATGCTTTTATTTGGTTTCCATTGTTTCATTTTATTCATGATTAACATGATTTATTATTCCATAGAGATGTTGTTATTTGCTTTGTTTTAAACTAACCATGCTAATGTGTGTTGTTTGTTTTGAGCGAATGCAGATTTCACCATCTACAGGGACAAGCGAAGAGAACCAAAGGGTATGCATGGGAAGTTTGATTCACTGTGGACAAAACCATTCAAGGTTCATTAGCTACATGGTGAAAGCAGTTTCCTATTGGCATATGAGGATGGAATGCCATATGCCCTTCCTCACAGTGGGAAACATCTCAAACACTTTACACAGTAAGGTGACAGGCGTTCAAATGTATATTTTTATTTCAGTCCTTGCATATTTTTGTTTCAAGTCTTTTTGTTTTCGTCGCATGACTCTATGCCCAATGGATGGATAAAGGCACTTGAGTTTTGGAGTTCTTCTCCCTTCAATTGTTTCTTAGAATGACTGAAGGAAGATCCCCAGCTAGAGCCAGCTGTTATCCTTGAATCCAACTGTGTCAGATTCATGGGATAACCCCCTACGAAAATTTTCTGTTTTGTAGTTCTGTGTACTTCAAGAACGCAAAATAAGGAAAAATTCAATTCACCTCGATGCATAGTCCAAAACCTTAAACAGTCCATTTGAATGTTCCCTCCCGTCCGTCTTTTGAAGAGTTTTGAAACGAGTATCTTTGCTAACTCGCAACCTTTGGGAGTTAGTCAATTTTGGACTCATGTCGGAGCATTGATTTTCAATGCTCCTACATGAGCCTTAAGTTAGACAAAATTCAACCCCAAGTGTTGGAGCGTTGAAAATCAACGCTCCTACACTTTGTCCCCAACCTTGATATGCACAAGCAATGATTTTCACTACTCCTACATTTTTCCTTTAGACAAGTATTTGAGATGCACAAGTAGTGAAAATCACCACTCATGCACTTTTGTTTTATTGAGTCTTCTTTATGAACAAGCAGTGATTTTCACCGCTCGTGCATCTATTTCACCTTTAAGTTCACCACAATTAGTGCAACTCGAATTGCATTTATGATCTTTTCTAAAGTAACTTAATAAGTTGTTTTAGACTAATCTAACCTCATTTTATCTATCATTCTTTCTTCCTCTATATACTGGTCTCCTCAAGTGGATCACGTTTGAATATTTTTCATGATTGTCGAGCTAGGGTTTTCAACATTTTTCATTTCTTCCAGGTTCGTCACTTTTCCTTCCTCCTTGTCCTGGTTTTGCTTTCAAAGCTTTGTTCATTTTAACAAGTCTGTTGCCTTTCATTTTTCTTTGATAGGATTTGAACTTGTCGCCATTTTTGAATTCTTCTTCCTCTTAAATCGTGCCCTGAGTTTTTCTTTATCTCTTTGCACATTTTTCTTTCCCATGCCTTGGGTTGGTTCTTTTCACATTTTTACTTGTCTCCTTTTTGGTGTTTTTATTTACCTCTCCATTGTTTCTCATTGAGCCCTTCCCATAATGTCAAAACGGTGAATATTTTAAGTGTTAGTGAGTTGAAATGATAGAAACACTTCATATTTTTGAGATCATTTCTCTTAATGTTCGAGTGGTAAAATTTAGCTCTCGAACATTGAATGACCTTCCACAACATGTAAAAGCGGTGAAATTGTCTGCCATTTCACTCAAGATTTTTTGCCAACTCCAAATGTAGGAGTGGTGAAAATCACCGCTCCTACATGGAGTGCCTCCTAACGCCAAATGTCAAAGTGGTAAAAAAGACCGCTTGTGCAATTGACTCCAAGGAAAAAAATGACATGCTCAAGCACTGCAAAACAACACCCAAGCATAAAGTTTAAAATTCCCCCCAAATACTCAAGCGCTAAATTTCAGCGCCTCAACACTCACCATCCCAAAGTGCTCAAGGCATGTAGGATCACTAAAAATCAGCGCTACTACATGGAAACTATCATCTCAAGATGTAGGAGAGCTGATTTTCAGCGCTCCTACACAAAAAATAGTTTTTTCTCCTAACACTTTGAAATCACTCCACTTACGCTCTAAACCTCGTTTCTACACCAATGCTTTGTTTTTCATGCAAAATAGCTTATTCGCACTTTCTTTGAATTGCCTGCTCACTTTGGGCTTCCCAACACTGCATTTTCTCCTAACATCTGTTGATTCACTTTTCTTGTAGTTCCTCTCAAGTTCTCGTCAGGTGACCCAAGAAGGATATCAAAGATCTTGGTGTTTCTAGATGATAACAAAGAAGCCTACATCATCTTCTAAGAAAGAGGTCAAAATGAAGTACAAATATCAGGGTGTCTTTTTGCCTACCATAGTGATCTCGAAGGTGGATGAATTTAAAGACATTGAAATTGCTCATCAAGACCTTGAATATTTTTTAAAAGGAACTAAGAAAAATCCATTAGAAGACAACTTGAGAGTTATTGTCCATAACAATTTGCACCTAGTATCCACATTCCCGACTTCTGCTCATAATATAGAGTTTGTTCTCCAGGTTGCATCTCACTACATCAGAGATAGCAGAAGTGTAATAGATTCCTTGGGACAAGTCATGATGAGACTAGATCTTGAATTCTTTGATATTATTTTTTGGGTTCCCCACATGGAACAATATACAAAGATCTCAATGCGACAGGCACAAGATGTTTATGATTAGGATCCAACCAAGGCTAAAACATTGATTAACACCAAATGGTTGAAAGGATTGCCTAAGGCATCCCATTTTTAGGAATGAATGTATGAATACATCCGCATCATCAGAAGAAAGAGAGCACATATTGATTGTGGGACTCAAATAAGTGATGAAATTCATGTTTAGTTGATAAATGTGCCAACCAAATTGAAGTTCTACATGACTTCTTATTTGGTGTATGCTACCGCAGTAATGAGACAATTTCCAGGGTTGTCTACAAAGGGAAACAAACATTCTGTACCTGTGTATGAGTATTTTTATCAATTGAAATTAAAATAAAGTCTTCATCATTTTAGGAGGGTCATAGATGCCTTCTTGGTAACCCTGTTCTTTAGTTTTGATCCAAATCTCGAAAAGAAGAGAGTATCGAATGAGGCATATAAAGTGGTTAGTAAAGTTGGGTGTATCATTTTGCAATTTCCAACTTTCACCTATATGAGAGTGGGTTGCTATACTGGGTGCCCATACATGTTGCCCAAATATCCCTTAGATAAGCGGATACTCATGGAGCTGTGCAGATAGTTGATCTTAGTGCACAAGGAATGCATGAGAATTCAAAAACCAAGTTTCAAGTTTCCACTAACAATTGGTAGATATACCATTCAAAGTGTACAAAAAGAAAAGTCAGCCTATGCAGAAATGCAAATCATGACTATCAAAATATACAAATATATATTTGACTTTGGCTACTGAGATGTGAAGAGGAAATTGAAGAAAGATCACTGAAATGTCTACCGCTTTGAAGACATATGGGCAAACTGTAGGGATGAAGAAGACATCCACAAAATGGACTTTTGTAGGCTAACAATAGAGCAGATCAAAGATCTTGGTGTGGCTGATCTACCAGAGGATTTCAAAGATCCTGGCAACATCATGAACTCTACCTATGAAGAAGATTAAATTTCTAGGAGACCCTTACCTTCAGTACAATGGTCTAAAAAGGAAAATGTATCTATCAGGGAAAGGCTTGCTCCCATCTTGCTGGACACAATAGAATGGTTGCATAAACATGGTTTCCAAATGAAAGCTTTCAAGACCAAATCAGAAGGAGAAGCACTAGGAGCAGGAACTAGCCAAACGCAGGAACTTTGTTCAAAGAAAAAGAAAGTGGCTACTCCCTCTTCTTCCCAAAGAGGTCCTAGAATCAAGTTCACTATTGGTAAGAAAGTTACATAGACTATTGAAGAACAGGAGGCAACCGAATCTGAACCTACACATGCAAAAGGAAAAGAGCCTATTTTTGAGGAACAAACATCCGAAGAAGAAGAGGGAAACGAAAGTGAAGAATCTGCAGAAGAAGAAGAATCCACAGAAGAAGAAGAGTTTGCAAAAGAGGAAACATCTAAACAAAATGAAGGAGAAAAGGAAGGTAATGAGGAGGAACTTGGGCATGACGATGAACAACCTCTATCTCCTCATGAGAATATTGTTGAAGATCTTCCCTAAACGTCATCTCTTGTTACTTCAAATATCCCTCATACACCTCCCAATCCTAACACTCCTCCACCTCCTCTTCCTACTTTACCTCCTCCCACATCTACCGTACATGTAGTGGATGTTTCTATTCCTCTTGTAGTATCAAATTTCCTTTCCACTCCTATAGTTTTAAAATCACAAAATGTTGATGTCTTGTCAAGCTCTCCCTCATCCATCCCAAGTTTTCCATCTCCATCTTTTGATATTTCATTTGAAGCTAAATTCGACAGATTTATGAATGATTCTTTGCAGAGTCAACTTGGTTTGTAGTCCACTGGAGAAATCATAACAGATACTACCCCAACTGTTACCATACCAATCATTTCTACAGAAGTGGATGTGACACAAGAGTTGATGGTGAGTTAAGAAGCATATACTTCCTCCCTTCCTCCTTGGTTGATATCTCAAATATTGAAGTGAAAGAAACAAATGATCTCTCCAAATGAGCTTGATATTGAAGAGATAGATCCTCCAAAATACAAGGGGAAGAAAAAGGAAAAAGTTCATTCAAGACTTCATGTTGACAAAACTGGTCACAAGTTTATAGAGATTGGTCTACTGCCACATGAAGAAGGAGATGTAAACATGGAGGAATACACTATCATGAGAGTCTAGCTCGGCAAAGTGACAAATGCAAGTTCAAAGGCAAATGCATAGGTGGTCTTGGATGCATTAGCAAGAAGGATTGACAAGATAGAACATGCCAAGAATATGTACAAGGAGAAAGCCAAACGTTATGCGACCATTTTGAGGAACCTTGCAGGCTCTTCGGGGAATGTACAACCTATGGCTATGGTAAGCATTGAGGAACCAACATTACAAAAGACAGAGAAGTTTTCCTTCAAGGGTAAGGTGTTGTATGATTTCATTGATGAAATGATAGAACATGGTTCACAAGTCATAACTGCTATGGATGAGAAGGCCACTCAAATAGCCAATCTAAAATCAAAGCTTGATAAAGAAGAAAGCATAGTTTCCCAAGATAAAAAAGAAATGGAAAAATGTCTCTCATTTTGGTCACAAATGAAAGAGACAAAGCTAAGTAAGTTGGTGGAAGTTAGGGTAATTCCCGACAAAGAGAAATATGTGGAGGTAAGAGAATCTCTCAAGCACCACATTCAAGTGATCAAGTCTCTTATTGAAGATGTCCACCAAGTACAAGAAGATTTCGAAGGACGTGTTATCCTAGAAAATGGAATTAAGGAGTTACCAGGTAAGCTCCTTGATGAAAATCATATTTTCCTCCTGGCCAGTGAAATTTCATAGATCTACAAGGAAGCCGTCATGAAGCAAGTGGAGGATGCAAACTTTTCAAAGACCTCCATGCATGCAATTTATGACATATGACTTTCTCTTGATAATCTCAAGATGCATCTTAATAGATGTAAGAAGATTCATTCATCTGCTAGAAGGTCAATCACAAGAGTTCACACCCTTGTGGATTACAAGTTGGTCTAGATGAGGCATTCACACTGGAGACAAAGAAGAGATATGAAGACTTCCGTGCTCAATGCAAGGGACCATGAAGACTTCTTTTCATCTCCAGTGGTAGATAGTTTTATGCTTTCATTTATGCATTTTGTAAATAGTTCTTGACATCTTACATGTCTTTTTACAAGATGTAATTACATGTAAAAACATAAATTTTTTCCTAGAAAGATGGACAACATTTTTGAATAAGTCAATTTTTTAGGTGAGATTTTCCTAAATTTACTCACCTAACTTTCCTAAATTTTCTCATCTACTTTTCCTATATTTTCTCTTCCCTCTCTTTTATAAATATGAAGGGATTCTTTTGTAATAGTAATCTTTGATCTTTTGCAACGAAGTTCTGCCCATTTGAGAAGCAAATATAAGAAGCTTTGTGTTCATCTTTGTGAATCTATTTTGATCAATAAAGAAGTGAAGTTTCATACCAAACTTTGTGTTGAAATTGATTATCTTTTGGATTTGATTGGAATTGGCAGTGATTAGTGACTGATATATGAAGGGATTTAAATAAATCCATGTAAACTTTGAGTTACACTCTTTACTTGAAGTTGTGATATTGATTTAAATACTATTGGTGAATTCTTTACAAGAATTTGTGCTTGTATTTATTCATGCTGTTTGTGGATCTATCGTGGAGTATCTAGAAGACTTTATGATTTTAATACAAAATTGGTTACATATCTTAAAGGATTCAATGATGAAAGCTACGAAATGACTTTGTGCCTTCATGAGTTTTTCTTGTTTTATCATTTATCGTTATCATGCTGGTATTCCTAGACTTTGCTTTGACAAGATATGAATATTTGAATTACTGCTTTTATTTTTAGTTTGAAGTTGTATCGAATCAGGAACTTAAAACCGTGAAGCATTGTAAAAAATATTCTTTGAAAAAAGAAAGAACTATGAATGTGACACACCGCCATCTCTTAATCATAGTGTAGATTATTGTGAATACTTAATTAGTTTTACTTAGTTTCAATAAGTAGTAAGAAGGGCGCCTCCCCTTTTTGAGAGGAGAGATTGTATCTCACATAGCTACAACTGAAATCAAGTTTTGTAATCTGTTAAAGGGATTACATAATTTTCACCCAACAAGGAGCTTGCTGGAGAATTGGACCTTCAGTGAGTTTGCATTCTTCTTATTTCTTACTTGTCATTTCGTCATTAAAATAGTTTATATTTATAAGTTAAAAGTAATTCTTCTTACTATTTTATGCATTTCTCAGTTTAGTAGTTAAACTTAAAATCTCAGGTTGTCAGCAAACCCAATTTGTTTCACTATGCAGACTCAACCCTCTGTCGGTACGAGATGCCAACACATCGCGTTGAAGTCTGACTCATGCACTTCCATCCTCTAGTAGAGAGCTAGTCAGTTTGCAATCTATGACCTCTATGATCTGCTCACCCATTTGTAGAAAACCTCTGTCATAAAACATAAAGAAACTAGAGTTTAGTTTTCCATTCCTTTTTAGCTTATTAGGTAGTCTGAGGTAGTTGAGGGAAATTCACTCCCTTTACACTCTTCTGTGTCCTAGAGACTTGAGAGTAGTGAATCCTCTCTTGTACATTAGGATACCAATTGAATAAGTGTATTTTCATGTAGAAGTACAATTTGAATCATGTTATTGAGTAGTTCATGGAGTGTATCTTGTTTTCTATCAAACTCATTTGAAATGACATGGAATATAGTTTGATGGGTTTCATGGTGATACTTCTATGAGATTCAAACATTTTAATTTCAATTAATGAAATATGTGTTATTGAGAGGAATATCACTTTAACACTAGTAATTTGTATATTGAAAGCTATACAAGGACACCATCTAAATTAGAGCACAAATGTGTTATTTTCACAGGAAAAATAATAAATAGAAATATTAAAATTAGAATAAAAATTGATGAAATGATGCATAGAAAAGGCATTAAAATTGTAACAAAAAGTATATTATAACAAATATTCTCTACACAATATACTTGAGTAAGATAATGACCATCTTCCTCTAATTTCATCATGCTAATGTTTCTATAACTATTTACTTCTCTAGTATTACATATTCATGAAATTTTAAGAAAGGGAAATACTTATTGTGAATATGGAACATCAAGTTGTAAAGTCAATCTAATTTGGATTGCATGCCATTTCTTTCCCCTCCATGAGGATGCCACCAACAAGTCATGTGGAGGGATTTTCCTCATTAACAATGAGTATACCAAAACCATCAACACTTGATAGTACCATGGATGGAATGTTAAGGTTTGTAGTTTTTATTAGAAATATTTGTGACCATGACATGTCCAGTGATGGTGAGATAACTTGGTTTTTTTCAAGCTAAAATGATACTCCATTTAAGCTTCCTACATTTCCTTATACACTACTAATTTACTATTAGTGTAGTATATGGTAAAGGTGGTATAATGATCGTGGATGTATTGTGATCAATGAGAGGTGGTTATGCAATATTATAGACCATTAAAAGTGATTGAAATTACTACAAACCATTAAATTGGGCTTGGAAGAAATATTGGTAGTATATTTGTAGATGCTACTTACCATAAGTTCAAGGGAATGTACAAAAAGTTTCGAAGGATTTTGATAATGAAATTATTTAAAACATGTATCAAATAGGTCAAGACCATTATAAACTACATTAGAAGCATAAATGACCTAAAATACCCCAAAATAAGAAAAAGGAATTTACGAGATGTGATGTGCACATGACAATCCCTACATTAGAGAAATTGATAGATCATTTAAAAATAAGAATAAAGGAACATGCCTAACTTACATTTTAGTAATAAAAAAAAATCATTGCTAAGAGAACACAATACTAGAAATCACTCAATCCAAATTAGGATTGTAAGATTTTAGCTTTGGAAGGTCATTGGAAAGATACAAGGCTCAGATAAGCCATTTAATTGAGAAGAGATATAATCTAATAGAGATGATGTTAATAAGCTTAAAAAATATGAGAACCACTCATTCACATATTTAGCCAAAAAATAATTAGACCAAATTAAATTTTGGATTAAATTACTTTTTTTGGAAAAAATAATTATATTAATAAAAGACTTAAATACAAAAGCACCATACAAACTTCTAGATAATCATAGTCATCACAATAGACAACAAAATAATAATCTACCATGGGTTCCTACATAACCAATTGACAAGAGACAAGAAAGAACCCCAAAACTAAATACATCTCACCATTCTCAACCCCACCCAACTTAAATTAATTCCTTTGGTCCTCATGAAGAATTTGAAGAAGCAACTGAGATTTATCTTGACCCAAATCTCTCCAATCCTCCACCCACCAACTAGAAACTCCATTCAAGGCCCATTTGACCAAACAGTCAACAACCTTGTTGCATTCCCTACAAATGTGCACAAAGGATATAACTTCAAAATTTGTGATCAAACAAAGCATTTTCTTATCCACGAGGGAAAGTCTCTGGGAAGAATTCTAAAAATTTCTACTATTCAAAAGGGAGACCAATACCATAGAGTTTGTCTCACATATACTCCTTTTCCATCCTTTAGCATGATATTTTTCAAGAGAAAAAAGAATAGCTCAGACTTCTATTTGATTATTAGAGTGAGTTCCTCTATACTTGGAAAATAAAAATTGGATAAAACTAGCATTATCTTGATCAATACCATCAATCCCCACTAAACCTAGTTTACCTCTAGAAGAGCCATCCATGTTAATTTTAAGGCAATCACAAGAAGGGGAGACCACTTACCTGTACGATTCACCTTTTAATAATTCTGAACCCTATAACCAGACAAATATTATGAAGAAAATGAAAGGAGATCTCCAAAAGATTGACAAGGCACCTATTTAAAAAAGTGAGAGGGACCTCATCATAAAATTTAGCCTCAATGGTCTCCTTAAGTATTCACTTGATTTTGTACTAGACTTGAGTAACTAAACTCTAGAGATTCTGGAATATATGACAATTTATTTCAAACAAAATTTTCCAAATAATGAATGAGGGACCAAAGTCCCAAGAAATCAAAAGGAAATAAGATAAAGTAGGGGGTTGTCCCAAACTATTCTAGAACTCAACCAAAGAAATAGCATGGATAGTAGGCCTATTCTAGAGGTGCCACCATAGCATCCATAATTACTTAGAAAAGGGGCATTGGAAAATAGGTGATTTGTAGCTTCTTCATCTAAGCCACAAATAAAGTAGATTGAAGGTCCATGAAATCCTCTTTTACGGATATTTTTCAAGGAAACAACTTTATTTTGACTCACTAGACACATAAAGGAATTACATTTAGGACATTGGGTATTCACCTTTGGGATTATTACCCTATTCAAGAACATTAGAGTCATTCAAGAAGCTACAAGATCTATTAGCTAGAATAGAAGCCAAGGCATTCCTTTCCTCTAAATTTCCTCCTCTAGGCCAACTTTTAGGTTCCTTCCAGCCTTGGAAAAAATACTTCCTCAAGGGAGAATTAATCATAAAATCAACTACCTTGGACCATCTTACCTCTAGAAAGATGTCACAAAATGGTTTTAGGCAAGGATAAGAGGAGAGAATGGGAGACTAATTTTCCTACGAATCATCCTTAAAAAGGTAGTATTTTCTCTATTAATAATCTAGAATAAAAATTGCTTGATAAGTGAAGCTCGTCTCTTGATAGTGTTTCGAATCACATAACCTTTCCCACTCAGTTCCATTCATGTAATATGTTTGTTCACCACCCCTCCCAGGTACCTAAAGTTGATAATCTTGGCCCATGACTGAGCATGATGCTTGCACCATTTCCAATATAATTTAGCCACCAAATCCTGATAGTTAAGCCAAGAGTTACAGAGATGAATGCCCCTAGCTTTCTTAGATCTACAATATTGGTCCCAATTTGGAAGAATCCACTTTTACAAGTCCGAATTTCCTATCCAAATAAATTTCCTAGGAAGAGCATCAAAATCCTCAAGAAAACTTTTGGGGGAAACTAAAACCAAATATATATATAGGAAGAGCTTGTAAAACCAATTTTAGAAGAATCACTCTACCAAAAAAGGATATCCACTTGAAGGTCGAGAAGCTAACTTTCATTCATAATTTATCAAAAATATTCTTCCAATGCTCTCTTCTAATATTACCAGTCGATAAGGGAATTCCTAAGTAATCAACATGAAGGCTTTGTATTTGGACCTCTAGAGTGTTGAAGAAGAGGATACTAGATTTATCTTCATTAATTTGTTGACCTAAAGAAACCACATAGATATCCAAGACTCTCCTAAAATTTGATTGCTTCATCAAATTTAGCCACCCCTAACAAGGCTATGTCATCCAAAAATTGTAAATGAGTATGTGATTCAAGATTGAGCCCAAGACCAACCTTGGATAGATCCTCTTTTGTTATGATGCTTCAAAACTCTACATAAGCCTTCCACCATTAATATGAATAAATAAGGAGATAAGGGATCTACTTTCCTTAAACCTTTGGAGGAAAAAAAAGAGAGAGGGTATGTCATTAATGGGGAGAAAAAGGAAGTTGAAGTCACACAACTCATAATCCATTCTATCCAACTTGAAAAACCCAAAAGCAAAAAAAAATTTGTGCAAGAAAGAATAGTTGATCCTATCATAAGCCTTGGAAATGTCAAGCTTAATCAACATAACCTTCTCCTTGGAAGAGGACATAAAGTGAATATCTTTGGAAATGAATACCATGCCATCTAAAATCTGGCGACATTTCACAAATCCCCCTTGCTCCGATGAATTAAGGGAAACCAAACATTTCTTTAAAGGTCTTTTTGCAATGATCTTGGTGATTATCTTGAAAGTAACATTGCACAGAGAAATGTAATGGATGAAATCCAAAGAGGAGGCTCCTTCTTTCTTGGGTATTAGCATAAAAAAGGTAGAGTTAATGGATTTTAACATTTTATTTTTTTCTTATTATTCTCTTTCCACATGTAGCAAATAAACCTTTAGAATCTCCCAAAACACTTGGAAGAACTCTATAGGGAATCCATTAGGTCCAAGCACCTTATCTTTCTTCATTTAAAAATAAAATTCTTCTAGATCATCCATATAAAGTTCCTAGAAAAGCTTTGTTCATGTCTCCAATCACTAAAGAGGGGATGCAATCAAGGATGAGTCTTTCAACTTCCATACATTGTGGGTTCTACTTAGTAAACAAAGAGGTAAAAATGTCGAACAAATTTCTTAGAAATAGCTTGAAAAGAGGACAATTGTTCACCATTTTCCAAACTAAGAGAGGTAAGAACATTACCGCTTCTCCTGTCTTTCATAGAGTTATGAAAAAAGGAGGTATTTTTGTCACCTTCCTAAAGCCACTCAATCTGAGATTTTTGTTTCCAAAAATATTCTTCATGGATTTCCCATTCAACAAGTTTCTTAGAGCATATTGATTCCTCTTGTAATATATCCTTAGTCAAGCCATCTTCTTTGATTAAAAAAGTGATATCTTCCAACCATATTTGCAGAAAGGATTTACTATGAAAGACGTTTCCAAAAGAAGATTTATTCCACTTCTTGAGCTTGTATTTAGTAAATTGAATCCTCTTGAAAAATGAATACATAGTTGTTTCAAATACGAGTTTCCCTTCAACCCACCAACAATCCATGAACTTAAACAAATCAAGGTCTTGAGGCCACATGAGTTGGAACTTGAAAGGATGGTGCTTTGGTAGAGAAAAAATAAGGTATAAAATTTGATGGGCCAATGATTTGACTCCTTCCAACCCAAAATATCTAAGAGTGAAACCTAACTATTACCAATCCAATGATCAAAGACTAGAAATCTATCAAGCCTATCTAAAATTGAATCATTCCCACAAGTCTTTCATTAACCTAGGTGAAAGTTCCATTTCTTGGCACCACATCCAAAAGATTAAGAGAATAAATATTTTTCCTCAGTAAATTGGTAGATGGACCAAGACGATCATTACCTACTTTTTTCTCATTCAAATTAGTTATTAAATTAAAATATTTTGCTAAAATCTAAGGGAGAGAATAAGTTGAAGCTCAAATATATTTGATATGTGCTCAAAGCAAGAATTTTCTTAGCGATTCAGAGGGAGCATACACATTTGTGAATAAGATAGTCTCTCTAGTGTCAAAACAAGAGGCCACCAAAGAAATTGAGTTTCAACATCCCATACTCCAAGCATGGGTAACATTGCAGGGATCCCATAAACACGCCACACCTCCAACATTTTCCATATCTCCAATACATAGGAGTTGACCACATTTCCAAATTCTAAAAGAGATTTTTGTCATATCATCAATAAATAACTTTGTTTCTTGAATAAAAACAATATTCGACCTATGTTCACGAATAAGGTCATGAGTAACCTTTTGTTGAGGGATGCTACTCAAACCCCTAGCATTCCAAGAAAGCACAATAATTTTAGGGAATTAAAAAAAATAGTGTTAATTTTATTAATGACACCAAATTCTACTAGTGATTCTCCTATCAACTTAACCTTTTCACGATCCTTTTTCCTTCCTAGTTTTGAACTCTTCTCTAAATTTCCCTTATTTTTTGTTGTTGTTGAAGACTTGACAAGAGGGAAGCTTTTTTCCCCCACCATCCTTAGCACCTAAATCCTACACATTAGCTATTATTTTAGTGGCTCCAAATACCTCTTATTGAACTAAATTTAATAGAATTAGATCTACCTCAATTGTTTGTGTTTTAGAACTTCCCAATTTCCACGCCCATGCCAACTTTACAAGAGAAAGGAACTGAATCTTCTAAAACTGGTATTTTCTTTTCTAAAGAAGAAAATGTCATAGAGGGAATTGAGATTTTACTTAGATAAGAATTCAATGGATGTAAATCTTGGTTGGCCAAGACATGATCACCAAAGAGTCCTTGCTAAAATATTTCAAGAACATCATATCTATTGCTAGAATAACCCTTCATAAAACCTTTATTCTAAAGCGATTGATAGATTTTGATTTTGATGAAGATTTTACAGGAATAAATCCCTCAAATTCTCATATATTTGGTTGAACCTTGATCTTACCTTTAGCCTTAGGATTAATTGTGTGTACCTCTAGACTAGGAAAAAATGGTTTATGGTCTATTTTTATGCAATTTCTTTGTAGATGCCAATATTCATGAAATAACTGACATAAAAAAGGAAGTGACTCATAATCAATTTGTTGGATTTAATTCATGCCACCTAATTTGATGTCTAAGGAATCAAGGAGGGGATTTTTCAAATTAATTTCCACAGAAATATGATAAAATGTGGCAATATTCCTATTAAAGATTTGATGGAAGGGAGCAAGAGGCTTCCCTATGATCACTATTATGGATTACAAAATATTAGCACACCAAAACTCTATTGAAAACTTCAAGAGCCAAATCCAAACAAGGATTTTAAAGGGAAACTCCTCCATGGGATTAAACCCCACATGCCAAGGTTTAATGGAAAGGCTTCCTTGGTTGTGGAAATAAGGGTCTCCTTCAAAAAAATTCTTTCAATATACTAATTGAGAAATAAAAAGAAAAAAACAACCATTTACAGTCATGATGATTTCTATGTTGCTTTTAGGGTTCCAATTCTTCCTAGCCTAGGTCTCCAGAAAAAACATAAAAATATTGAGGCCCATAAATTTATATATAATGGCATACTTCGATAGATACCAAACATCATCAACAATGTTTTTCAGATTGATGATTAGAACCGACCTATTCACACTTTTCTCCAAACAACCATTAGGTTTTGGGTGAAGTCTTGATGATTGAAAATATTTAGATTCTCGAATCACATGCATTAAACATTTCACAACATTTGTATGATCAACAATACACTACTCCATCCCATTAAGCACCTATTTAAAGGATGTATTTGAGGGTCCCTTGGACCCCCAATAGTCGCCATATTGGCTACCACCACACTAACATAGGGAAGAAATAAATGAACAACTTAAACAAAAAAGATTTTGATCTAGGGCACACACAACCACACCTTGAAAAGTGAACCAACACCAAATCCAAGTTTCCAAGGCCAGTTCATGTTATAAAAAACCACATAAATGAGGAGGAAGAAGAAAAAAACTCTTGTAATAGAGAAACCTGCCACCCCAACCCACAGGGGCCATGAGGAACAAAGAAGCCCTCACACGCACGCAATGCAACACAACTCACCTACTCACACCATCCCTACAAACCCTCACACTGCTCCGCCATCACTCAACCATTCTAACTCTTTGAGATGGAATAAAAATCAATTAGAGTACTTATTTTAAATGAGTAACCAATTCTTAATTATTTAATTGAGTGGTTAGTTATAATCAAGTAATTAATTTATGAACTAAATGTTTTCTTATATTTTATTTAATGTTCTTTTTTCCTTTTTCTTCAAGTTTAATATTTTCCTGATTCCTTTGTTTCCTTGAATTATTTATCTATTTATCTCTATTTATCAAATGAAGAATATTTCTAATTAATTTAAACATTGTTTTCAATTTTATTCACTTGATGATAGTTCAATTATGATATTCAATATGTGAGAAATAAATTTGTTAATTAAGAAGTTTCTATTTTATTTATATTTATTATAAATTTATTTGCAAGATTAAATCTAGATGAATGTATTAGCTCATTCATAAATTATAAATAGACTAAATATAACCTAAAACATACAAATATGATTATATTTCCAAATGTGATGTTGACTCAATTAACATTAAGGATCAATGAAGATCCAAATCTAATCCATGAATTTTGTAGAACATTTGAAGTCCACAATAAGAATAAAATTTGGTTGAGAGCTAATTAAATTAGGTAGGAGTCTCAAGATTAATATTTCTAATGGTTTAAAGTATTGGCCGAAAGCTTACAAGTTAAATTTTAGAATAAAAATATAAGACACATCTATCATCTTGTGGGTTTATTTATTTAATCAAAGTTAAGCCAATCATAAATATGATTAGGATCATATATTTCTTCCTAATATCAACAAAAACATAAATTGTGAAGAAATTTGTATACTCAATGAAATATATACAAAGATGATTTTTGAAAACAAATTGATCTTAAGACCTTCTTAGTAGATCTCAAAAATTATTTTCATTCCCCTCTTAACACTTTTCAATTAAATATATGCTCTTACATTCACAAAGAATTGTACTAATAAACACTCTTACCATCTTCATTCCATCACTATCATTTCAAAACAAACATAATTTGACTATAAATTGCTAGAAGAATAGTAGGCTTTCTCAAAATTATAAGGAAAAAAGAATTAATAAATTAATTAAAAGCTAAAAAGGTTATATCAACAATTTTTTTAGATCTCTAAAAATACATTTCAAATTCAAAGCAATTTTATTAAAAAGAGGTTGTCATAGAAAGCTACCACTAATAAAATTTATCTAAGAAATTTGAATTGTTATTTTAATTAACAATAAGTTGTTTCTATTAATACTGATTTTGCTAATTATACAAATTATTTTAACTAGCGGTCATTAATTAATAAACTTTAATAGTTTAAAGTATTGATCCAAAATTTATCAAAATATCTAGTATGTTATCTCATCGATTTTTTTAATATATTTAATTGAAAAAATGATATAAAGTCTGACCATGAACATAATTTAAACTATAGACTTTCCTTTTAACAATCAAACAAACACTAATTACATATAAAACGTGTCTGATAAAACATATAAAAATTGCTATCCAAACTAAAAATTCCACTTTAAAAGAAATCATAAATTCTTTCCATAACCCTACAAAACTACACTGATTACCTATAAATACATTAGCTTCACCTTCAAGATAATGAACTTCATTAATAAAAATTCTCACCAAATCTCTCTTCCATATAATCATCAGTATGATTTTGATTATAAATTTTCCAAAACAAAATATTAGGTTTGAAACGATAATGTACAAAAATAAAACATCATAAGAAATTAGCTAATTTTTTTAAAAATGATTGTGTAGTAACATTATTTAAAGGTGAGTGAAAGCAATTTTAGAAGAACATATATCCTAGGAAATTTGCAATTAATTGTAACATTAAATTAAAAATAGTGGTCAAAACAAATGTCATTAATTATACTTAACCAATCAAAATAGTAATCATAAACTCATCGTTTCTAGTACTTTGAAGTAATTAATCAAATATCATCACTTCATAATTCATATAAAATTTAGAAGAATTAATTGATATATTGTTTTATAACTTCTTTCATTAATAAAATTGAAAAAATAATAATATTAGAATATTCTTAATATTGTAATATATAAATACAAATTTATTATTAAATAATTAAGATTAATGAGATGATTTGAGATATTATATATATTATAGTAAAATTGTATAAAGATTAAAAATTAGATTTATAATTATATGAACATGTATGTTTCACTTTGATATATTAATGATCATTGCTTGTTCATACAATATATATTTATTTTATAGATGTTTATTATATGTTGTGACTAGGGGAGAGGGGCCCATAGTGGTGCACCCTAACTTCGCCTTTCTCAAAATCCTACGTGGAAATTTTAAATCACTCCCAATTTTGTACAATAGTTTATTTGACAACTCATGTGCTTCTATATTTCGTTTTAGGGCCACATCATCAATATGATGCCACATCAACATGCTTTTTGTTTAGGCATCCAAAAAAGACCCAAAAAAAAAAGTGAGACCGATAGTGGTGCACTAAGTCATGTTTTATTGGTGCACTGATGTGGCATCACATGATTTGTCAATTTGTGTATTTTATGGATAAAAAGTGTTTTGCAATTGGATATTAAGGTGCTTCACTGTGGGACCCACTGAGGACTACTTTTATCCCCACTATTGAACCCCACTCCACTATAGGCCCCTCTCCCCTATTTGATTTATTTTTTGAGTTATGATGGCGAGGTATTTCATTACTAATTAGAGGGAGAGCATCATGAGTAAGGATGGTGTCATGAGTTTGTACCACTAAGGACAAGTGGTAAGGCATACTGGTGCTTTTAGTGTGTCAACTAAATCAAGTAATCATAAGTTGACTTAACTTCATTAATCTACATCTCAATTGATTATTAATTTTGATCATTTCTTATTTTATGTTATTGATTTTTTTGTTATTGGTCATTTAAATCAATCCTTGAGTAATCTCTTGCAACTAATTTTTATATTTCGATCATAGTTGAACATTGATTAGGTCTTATAGGCTATTTTAGGAGGATTGGTGGAATTGTTTCAAATTAGAATATTTTATATTATATTATATATATGACCTAATTTTAAGCAACTAAACCCTATCCTTGCTTAACAACAAGATAAAGATGAAGCAATTTGCTTCTTACAAGATCAGAAAGAAATTTGATTCTAGTAATGTATATGAAGTAGAATTATTGAAGGTTTTGGTTACCAATATTTAATATTATAGATTTGTATGAATATCATGATTAATAATTGTAGGAAGAAGTTATAAGGATAAATTGGAAGAAGCAAATGCCTAAAAAATAACCTAAAGAATTGAAGGAAATATTAGACAATATTTTTGGAAAGAACACAAGGAATATGAAGTATGAATTGTATTTTGTGAAATGGAAGGATGGGCTAATTGAAGACTCAACATGGATATCCATAGTTGAGGTGAAATGTTTCACTTTTACTTCGAGTTTTGAAAGTGAGAGATTCACTTTTTAGTCACCCAAGGTGTTTGATGTAGGAGCATCTAGAGTGTAAGAGAAATCTTACATCACTTAATTATTTTATTTCCACATAATTTAATTCTTTCTATACTTAACATTTCAACACATTAATCTCCCAAAGGTCGAGACAATAATCTTACTATATGGTAACATATTTATCTAAGCTTTAAAATTGATATCAAAGCTCCATAATGTCATATTTTATTATAACATACCATTTTTAAGGGTTTTAACTATTAGTTAATGCAATGTGCCTATCCAAACCTCATAATGAGGGCCTAATCAAATTATACATTGAATATTTGAATCTTATTGCAACAATTGAAGACATATTTTAGATTATTGGTCCTAAGAAAGTTCATTATTAAGGTTATGTTGAGTTCTAAGGCATAAATATTACCACATTCATCTAAGGAAAATCCTTCTACACATTTGCATATCTAATGTACATTAAGTATTATACTGTATTGCTAGTTGACTATAAGACATTTTATTTTATTTGCATTTGCTATTAAAAACATTTATCAAACTAGATTGCAAGGTAGTTGTTAGCTTGGAGATAAAGTGATCATTTCCTAGCATAAGAGTTCAATATCATTCTTAGTGATTAGAAGATTAATAAGCATCATGTATTCAATATTAGCTCATCTAACATTGTATTAAGAAATAACAGATTGATTGTGCTTGCAACTCATTGTAGTTTAAATATTGACGTCTCATTATATTTGTTAGCCTTTGTGACAAATAATATGTGGACACTAAAAGTAATAATTTCATTCATTATCACACCATTATCATTATATATTCACATTATTATCTCATTATTAATCATTATCCATTATCCATTATTAATCATTTAATTAAATAATTCTTTATTAAAATAGAATTAATATAAGCTAATTATTCATTTACATAAATTAATAAAATTCATCATTAGCCTCTCATCGATTCCTTCATCAAATGAACAAAATCTTTATTAAAAATCTATTAAATAAATTAGCAAAATTCATAATTAGTGAATTCCTCATCGAAAAATTCATTTAATAAATTAATAATCCATTTACCCTTTCACAAATTAACTCCATTATTGAAATAGTAGTTTTCCTCGCCAATTTCAATTAACTAATCCACCTCTTTGAGCTAACTGCACAACCAATGGAGTTAACTCGTAATATTTGATTGAATCTTGACTATCCATCTAATCCTTTGAAAATCTACAAATTCCTCCTTTCACTCATCATTTTAATCCCAAATCTTTTATGTAAAATAACTTTGTCAAATTTTCCATTAAAAATTTCATTAGTGTTATTCTATTAAGTTGAGCATCCACACATCTTTATTACTTGGAGCAAATCTACTTGACACAAATAAAGTTTACGGTAACTTTGTTTTGAATTTGTGCTTTGATATTTTTTGTGGACTTCATTTTTCTCTATTTAATGTTTGTAGTATATTTAATGTTTGTAGTAGTTTAGAATATGAAGCATGTTTATTCAAGAATTTATTTTCAAGTTTTTTTCCTAATATATTGCTTACATATTTGTGACTTGTCCTTCATCTAATCTTCATTCTTGTGATTTTTTAGTGGTTTAATCTTGTTTTTTTTTTTTTTGATAGTTTGAAAGCAATTTTATAGGGAGCTTGTTGCTACAAAATGGACCTCATGATTGACTCTGTAAGGTCTAAGACATAAAAACCATACACAATATGACATGTTTTGGTGCAAGAATATGTTTTTAATAAAATAAATTCATTTTTTGGGCTCTTTCTTTGATAATTCATATATTTGTACTTTTTAGACTATACTTTTGAATTCTATTAAAAATTGATTCCATTTCACTTTCTAGTTAAACAATTCATTTATAGAGGCTTAATTGTTAGTGTTGCTCCAAATTGCATAAAATTTTGCTTGTGTATCAAATTTTTTATTTTTTTATAGGTGTTGGAAACTTGTCCTAAGAACTTTTTCTTGCATAAGGTAGATTTTTTAAATTCTACCCAGAACTTTAGGTATAATTGTTCAAAGTTAGCCATTGTTTTTAATCTTTAAACTCTCATATCTTTTTCAAATGAAAATGAAATTCAATGATTATTTTTTAAAATTGCATAAAAATAATGAAGAATGCTATGGTGACATTTATTTTTCTATGTGCTAACATTTGTTTTTGATTTTTGCAAGGATTTTAATTTCATTTCAAATACATTGTCCTTCAAAAAATTATGTGTCTAAGACTTTGATCTTTGAAAACTATAATTTGTTTATTGTAGAATGATGGTCCAAGAATAATTTTTAAAAGATTCTAATATGTTTATTATAAAACGTTAGCCCAAGAATCATTTGTCAAAATTCTAACATATTTTTCCTATGATGATTTATAGAAGAAATTGATTAAATACCTTTTCTAATCTTTGTTTTCTTTGTATTTTTTGTGTGTTTTCTCAAATTGATCATTAAAATTGAATTTTAACTTTCATGCTTACCGTATAAAATTTCGTTGCAAGTACAATTGGTAAGCACAATATGACTGATTAATAGTATGAGGGAGTTTGCTGATGTAGTTGGTAATATTGATGCTGTCTTGATGATGCTTGATTAGCTGTTGCCGCTTAGTAAGCCACCAAAATAAACGCCCCAGTGCTTTGATAGGCCTTGTCATGATGGCAGTTGATTTACTATGCTGATGACTTCCAGGTGATTAGCACCAAAGATGTTGAGGATGTGTCTCCTCAAAACAGTTTCCAAGTGCTGTGAGAAACTGAAACAAAAAGAAGAAATAGGTGTTGCAATGTTGTTCTATGTTATAGAGGTATCCAAAAGCCTGTTCCACATTTCTTTGCGTTACATATACTTGTGTGGCTCAAATGCCAACGAAAGTGTTGCATTCAAAACGGTGTGTTAGGATCGCTGTGCAATGAAGGTGGCGTGTTCACCAAAAGAACTGCTGACATGGTAGGAGTCTAGAAATGTTTTTTTCTGGCATTTCCTCGTTAGGTGTCGCATCTGCGCGCATCCGAAGGGTTGATAGTGTTTGTCATTTCTTTTAATTGAAGCGCTGAGAAAGCCCATGCTTGTTCTAGTTTTGAGTTGCAGTGTGTGTTTTCAGTTGTTCATGTACTAGGTGTATACATTCTTTGAAGTGAAAGGCTGCAGAATTTGTTGATTTTGCATGCTTGTGAATATTCTAGATTGTGTTCAAGTGTTATGTGATGTCTTTGAGTCATTTGGAATTTGAGGAAGTGTGTACTTAAATGTCAATGGTGTTAAGTTTGACCGACCTTGGGTGTTTACACTATTTACAAAGTTACTTCGGTGTGTAAGGAAGCATGGCGTGGTGTGTATGAGTGGATTTAGGTCCTAGCTAAGGTGTGTTGTGGTTTTCCTTCATTCCTTTCCATTGCGGGAATGTTTTGGTGCCAACCTAATTTGAATTTGCATGGTTGAGGTGCATAGCCAACCTTAGAGAATGTGTTCAAGGTTGAAGATAGAAAATGTTATTTATTCATGGCGATGATGAGGTCATGCTGCAATGCCAATTTTAGAGTTGGGGTGTGAATTTTGTGAAGTGCGAGATTCTACATGTTAGATTACTGATGTGAGTGCATATGTTCTGGCACCTCCAAAGAAGACCGCCAAGGTGTTGGTGACAAGTGGAATTTTCTACGTACTGAGAGATGAATTTCATTGAAGACTCTCTTCAGCTTTATTTTCGTATGGTTTCTTTTGGGCGTGTCTCCAACAAGGAGCCCTATTGTAGTTTCAGTATTGGTATTAATTTATATTGTGAGCTAATCCTCATCGTGCTTTTTCATTCTTGGGTTTTCCACGTAAATCTGGTGTTTCTTTGTGTATGGTGTTGATTTGGTTCCATTTTTATTATTTTATTTCATGATAAATTACTCTAACAAATTAAGGGTTAATTAAATCGGTGAATCCAACGTTTGTAGATTTGGAAGTCGGCGGTACAATGTTTACTCCACACTCCCAATTGTCTTCTACATTCAACAATTCGGTATCGTGAAAAGGTCCCTGAAGAAAGACGAACCGCTTGAGGTAGAGATCTGTAAGATACAAGAAATATGTTCCTTTGTTTGATGGATAATCTTATGCATTCTAGAAGACAAGGATGAAAGGTTTTTTGGTTTCTCTTGGATTTGAGCTCTAGAAATCTCTTGAGATTGGATATGCTATACCTACAAATGGTCCAAAGACTGAAGATGAGATCACAACCTATGAAAAAATGGTAAAGGTATGCTATCTTAAGTGGTCATGCTAATTCTGAATTGGTGAAAGTTATGAATCTAAAAACTGCTAGAGAAATTTGGGTAAAGTTAGAAAGCATTTATGAAGGAGATGATAAGGTCAAGCAAGCTAAGATGCAGAATCTAAAGATCATGTTTGAGACCTTGCGAATGTCTAAAGATGAAAAAATAACATGATACTTGCAAAAGGTGGATGAAGTTGTAAACAACATTAGAGGTTTTGGTGGAGAACTGAAAGAAGATGTGGTAAATAAGGTACTTAGAACTCTTCCTAAATCTTATAGTCATAAAGTTTCTGCTATTGAGGAGTTACAAACTTTGAATCAATTGTCTACCAAAGATTAGTTGTATGGTTCTTTAACTGCTTTTAAAATGAAATAATTTGGTACAAGTAATGTAAAAGTTGGGACTGCTTTTAAGGCTAGAAAATCAAAGAAAATTGTGGAATCAGATCAGGAGGATCTTGATGATGTGGAAGCTGACTTTGTGAGAAGAATGAAAAAGGGTATTGGAAAATATAGACGTAATTTATCTTTCAAATTTTTTAGTTGTGGAAAGATATTTTATTATGCTTCAAGATGTCCAAACTCAGCTTTGAATGACAAATATAGGGATAACAAAGGTAAGATGATTAAGAAAAGTTATTATGTTAGAGAAGATGCAAGTCTATCTAGTTATAAATATAATTATGGGGATGATGAGGATGGTGAATGCTTGTTCACGGATTTAAAAGATGAAACTAATTCTACTAACTTTGAGAGATGTGTGAAGGTAAGGGCTCTTGAAGCAAGTGCTAATATTGAAGGCACTTTGGTGTTTGCCTTTTATCCTAGACAAGAGAAGAACTATTGGAATATTGATAGTGGATGCTCTAATCATATGACCGGTGATAAGAGTAAGTTTGTTAAACTTGAAAAATATGAAGGAGGACTTGTTAGGTTTGGTGATGATACATCTACTAAGATATGTGGAAAAGGTTCAATTAGTTTTGATGGAAAGCATAACACTGATGATGTTATTTATGTTAAGGGTTTAAGACATAACCACTCGAGTGTTGGGAAAATGTGTAGCAAAGGATACAATCTTATGTTTTAGGATGATGGTTGTGAGATAAGAAAAGGCTCCAAAGCTGTGATTGTTGTTGGAAGAAGGGCATATGGAAATGTCTATCAGCTCAAAGGTGTTCATGGTTATTGTTTCATGAATTAGATCAATGAGAGTTGGCAATGTCATAGAAGAATGTGTCACACCAATTTTGATAGCCTAGTGAGAATAAGTTTAGTTCAAGCTGTGAGAGATCTTCCAAAGATTACAAAGCCTATCAATGTTATCTGTAAGGAATGTCAAGTTGGAAAACAAGCAAGAAGAAGTTTCAACGTCAAAGAACAATCTTCTACCAAACTATTGGAATTAGTGCATACAGATCTTTGTGGTCCTATCAGAGTAATAAGTCTTCAAGGTGATAGGCATTTCATGTTATTGATTGATGATTGTTCTAGAATGACATGGGTTACTTTTCTCAAAGAAAAATTAGAAGAACTAGATAAGTTTAAAACATTCAAAGTTATGGTTGAGAATGAAATGGATATGAAAATAGAGTGCTTGAGGTATGACAGAGGTGGAGAGTTCACCTCCAGTGAGTTTAATATATTTTGTGAGAATAGTGGAATAAAGAGGAATTTATCTACCCCTATGACTCCTCAACATAATGGAGCGGTTGAAAGAAAGAATAGGACTATTCAAGAAGTTGAAAGGACAATGATGAAAGAAGAAAATATACTAGAGAGAAGCAAGTCATACTACTATTTACATCCTTAAAAGAGTGCAAGCAAGGGAAAACAACACAAATACTCCCTATGAGCTATGGTATGGAAGGATTCCTACCATCAAAGACTTCAGAGTATTTGGAAGAAAATGCTATATTAGAAGAAATGAAGAAAATTTAGGAAAGTTTGATCAAAGGTCTAATGAATGTACCTTCCTTAGATATTCTACTAAAAGCAAAGCTTACTAGTGTTACAAAAAAAGGATAAGAAAGATTGTTGAGAGTGCAAGTGCCAAGTGTTGATGAGATTCCACAAAACACACCCAATGGTGATAGATGGATATGAATTGCTAAGTGAGCTCCTCTTGTAGAAGCAGTAAGTTGCCAAATGCAACCCAGCAGTGAAGAAGTCTAAGACCCTAAAACTCCTAAGTATGTGTATAATCATTCAAGAATGATCAACGTGATAAGAGAGAAAATGTGTAATCAAGTAAGAAGGAAAGTCAAGCTGAAGAACAGGTAAATCTATGTTTACTTTCTAAAGTTGAATCTAAAACAATGATTGAAGCATGCAAGGATGAGTATTGGATCAAGGCTATGGAAGAAGAACTAATGTAGATTGAGAAAAGAAAAATTGATTTTTCCCAAGAATGTGTGATTAAACTAAGTGCAATATGAAATTGAATAGATGTATAAGTAAAGAAACAAGCAAGGTTTGTGTGTGGGAAGGCTAATTACAAGTAGTGAAATAAAATTTGAGGAAAATTCTCCAGCTTGAAAGAATGGCTATCGATGTTTTGGCTTTTGACAAGCATCAAAGTATATAAAATGATGAAGTCCACAGGAATTGTACGCCATACATAGAACAAATAGAAGGATTTTAGTTATCATATAAACTAGATATAGTTTGCATATTGAAGAAGGAATTATAAGGGTTGAAACAAGCTCCTAAAGCTTGGTATGCAAGGTTAGGCAGGTACTTGTTACAACAAGGATTCAATAAAGGTATCACATATAGAAATCTCTACTTTAAAGTTGAAAAAGATCAAATATTGATTGTGGTTGTGTATGTTGATGACATAATTTTAGGATGAAATGAAGCTATGTGTAATAAATTTGTAGAAGAGATGTAGAAAGAATTTGAAATGTTAATGTTTGGGGGAATAAATTTGTTCCTTGAGCTACAAATCAATCAGACAAATAAAGGTATTTTCATTTCACAATCAAAGTATATCAAGGAAATGTTGAAGAAATTTGGAATAGAAGATTCTAAACCAGTATGTACCCCTATGGTTATTGGTTACAAGTTGAGAAAGAATGATGAATCTCCTAAGGCTGATCAGAGGAAGAATATATCAATGATTAGATGACTGAGCTATATCTAACTACTATTAGACTAGATATCATGCATGTAGTTTGTCTTGTGGCTAGATTTCAAGAAGATCCTAGAGAGTCACATGTTGTAGCAGTGAAGAGGATATTTAAATACTTGAAGGGCACTCCAGATCATGTCTTGTGGTATCCAAAGGATACTAACTTTACTCTAAGTTCTTACACAAATGCAGATTGGGCTAGTTGTGTAGATGCCAAGAAAAGTATGTGTGGTGGTGCATTCTTTTTTGGATGTAGATTGGTGTCATGGCTAAGCAAGAAACAAGATTAAGTATCTTTATCTACTACAAAAAAAAAAATATTATAGTAGAATCTTGTTGCAGAAAAGTTTTATGGATGAGGAAAACATTAAAGGATATCATAGTGGTATATGTTGAACCAATTTCTATACTCTGTGATAATACAAGTTCTATCAATATTTCAAAGAATCTAGTAATGCATTCAAGGACAAAGCATATCTCAATCTGATATCACTTCTTGAGAGAGAAGGTTGTAGAGAATGAAGTGAAGCTTGAATATGTGCCTACAAAGGATTGGGTTGTTGACATATTCACTAAGGCTCTTCCTAAGGATACTTTTGGGTATCTCCGGGAGAAGTTGGGGGTTATTGTCCCTCCTTTAAACTAGATGAATAAGTAGATGCATTAGTCTAGTGGATCTCGAGATTCATTCTTTGATCTGGATTGATGTTGGTGGCTACCTCATAGGGGGAGTAGGTAGTAGCATTATAGGTTGTTTCAGTAAGGATGAGTGAGAGTTGTCATTGTGCAATAGTTGTTGATTGATGCAGTTTTTTGTGTGCTCCTAAGGGGGAGTATGTAGAGTAGTAAAGGAAAGGAAGTTGTAGAGAAATGGTGAAAAGGGGAGAATGAATGATGCAAAACCTACTGCTCTTTGCTATTGATGTCAAAGGGGGAGAAAGAGAAATGTGAAAAATGTTCAAGAGAATGAGTCATGTGAGATAAAGTAATGAGTTAGTTGTGTAAGGGGGAAAAATTAAAGAAAAGAGAAGAAGAGTTGGTATAGAGAAAAATTATTGATAATCATAGTTGTGTTGTTGTTGATGATTTTTCACATCATGTGTTTCCATCAATGATAAAGGGGGAGATTGTTGCAAGTATGTATAGTTGGTGTTGTCATTGATGCCAACAAGCTTTATACCCAAATCCATTGCATGTATAATAGTAACCATTGAAAGATTGAAACCTCATACCATTATTGTAACCATTCATCATTTGATTTCTGCATTCACTAGGCTTATGATTGAATCTATTGCATTTAAAACATTGACTGAGAACTGATTGAACATTTTGATTCATTCTACTTCTACATTCCATTGCCTTATGTCCAAATTTATTGCAAGAATAAAAAAGACCATTAAAAGATGGCTAATGTATTCAAGGACAAAACATATCTCAATCCGACATCACTTCTTGAGAGAGAAGGTTGTAGACAATGAAGTGAAGCTTGAATATGTGCCTACAAAGGATTGGGTTGTTGACATATTCACTAAGGCTCTTCCTAAGGATACTTTTGGGTATCTCCAGGATTGAGATATGCTTTGTCCTTGAATGCATTACCAAATATCAAATTGAGATATGCTTTGTCCTTGAATGCAAGAAGAAAAAAAACTATTTATTGCACATTTGGTTGTTTGATTGATGGTCTTTTGAAGGCTTTCCCCTGATTCCAAACTTGCTTGCCTTTGTTCTTCTTGTCCTCAATCTTATTTTTCTCACTATTCTTCTTTTCATTACATGGTGTCTAATCTACCTTTGAAATTTCTTCCTTTTCAAACCCTAATCCTTCTTTGTCTTTAGATCCCTTTTGATTTTCAATCATCTCATCAAGCATTGTAGTACTCTTCTTGAATTTTTCTTCTTGAATCTTTATTTTCTCCAGATATGATCTCAAGGTTACAAATTCTTGTTCAAGCTTTGAGTATTCTTCAGATTTTTCTTTTAGTTTAGCATTCAAGCAATCTTCAACTCTTTTACTTTCTTCAATCTGCAATTTTAGGCTAGGAATGATCACATTTGATTGCTTGAGCTCTTTGATCCTATCTATAGCTTTCTTGAGTTTCTCTCTCAATATCTTAACGCATTCATTTGCATCACTAAGATCCTTTTTCAGATCTTTGTTCTCAAATTTTGCTTTATCCAAATCATTTAAGGCAGATTTGAGTTCTCCTTCCATATCAAAAATGCAATATTCTTCAATAAATCCTACCATATGAATTTCTTCTAGAGGGGTAGGATATCTCCTAGTAGCTATGTGTTCAACTCCAAGATCCACCTTAGCAATTAAGCCAATTGAAGGAACTAGGCTCTGATACCAATTGTTGAACACTCAAAATACTAAAAGGGGGGGTGAATAAGTATTCTTTGAAACCACTTAAGCATTTAAACATTTATTCCACACATCATATTCAAATTGCAATAAGGAAATAAATCATGAAAGCAATCACCAAAGGACATAACACATGAACACCATATTTTTACATGGAAAACCTAAAAAGGGATAAACCATGATGAGGATTAGCTCACAATATATTATAACCGGTCATAACATATTACAGAATGGCTCACTACCTTTTGGACTTACTATCCAGAGGAATCATTGTCTAGAGAATAAGATAAATAGAGAAGAGGGGGGCTCACTGCCAATATTTGAACTATTAATAATGCATCTATAATATGCAACAAATACAGCTCCACTAGAGCTCAATATACACAATCAACACACTTCATACTACACAACTTCCACACTCTTCTCTATTTTACATTCACATCACATTCACATAAAAATGAACTGATATTTATACACATTACATCCTCACTTGCAACATCAATTAGGTTAGTCTAATTAGATGTATCATGTAAAACAATAAGTCATTGGCTCAAGATCAAACTATACACGCTCTTTAGACAACACCAAAAATTGTAACACATTTAAATAGGTCAACATGGACCTATAATAGCTCCCATATACTTGATCAACCCTTATTTTAACTCCGCACAACCCCAAACATATTAGGTTGACACCGCTGGTGAGACAACACCAAAATACACCACTTGATTATCCACAAACTGAATGATGACCTCCAAAACACATACCATTCAGACCACACAATTTTGACACTTGTAAACACTACCTCAAATCCACATAACAAAATATTCTTTTGTGGTGAAATGCAGACTATCCCAAATAGGTACTCTGTATTGGCAACATTGTCACTGACAAACCCGATACACTGTCAACCATAAATTTTGCATCAAAGTACATAAAGACATGAAAATTTAAATTTAAGGTCCTCAAACACATACCAAAATTTCATTAGAATTGTAGACATAAATACCTCAAGGAAAACCAATGTGAACCAAAAATTGATGCTTTGTACACTGAAAACTATGTTCTTGACTTAGTCAAATATTCAACAAATCTATTTTGCACCGGAGCAAAACTTATGCATCTCTATGCTGGATTACCATCTCCATGCTCACTCATACTTGACCAACCAACTGTACCTCAATGTAGACTTCTATTCAAACCCCAATGTTGACATCAATGACAACATTGTATAACCTCATGGTCATGTTGCCAATAGTCATACCAATGACAATCTCCTCAAACTTCCAACAAAATATTCACCATATAACATGGTTTTTATGCTAGGAAATCCATTTTGAGAGAAAATCAACCTCCAAAATTTTAATTAAGTATATTTCTAGCAACACAAATAAGGTTACAATACAAATCTAGGCTCAAGCCTTCACAAGGGATTACACCAACATACACATCTAGAGTGATTATAGCAACATAATGATTATTTGAAATAAAGATTATATAAAATTCATCTCAAGTACCAAATAAATAGGAGATAAATAACAAATCATTTATGGTTTACCAAAACCATGCCCAAACCAAGGGCCCAAATTTTAACCCCCTATTCCAAAGGAGTCAATAGGATATTTTTAGTAGATCCTCTTACACCAACATAAGATGCCATAACTATTGGCATATGGCTTCTAGTGTTGTCATTGATGGAAACCTAAGTCATTATCCCAGTTTGTAGATCAAAATTTGTTCATACCGGCATGCAGAGTGAAGAATAGAGCATTACTGGAAGTATGAATGGAGAACAGGGTATCCGGTTAAAGTCTAGTATGTTGATCTATGAGCTTCATCGAATTATCATCTTGAGTTGTGGATCTCAGGGAAGTTTGTTGAGAATCTATATTATCTTATTGTTAAGTTTTGTGGTGTCGCATTAATCAGTGTATGAGTTAGGAGATCTAGCAGGATGTTTTTTCTGTTTATTTGCTCAAAGTGA
>VDFB02371541.1:0-11586 GCA_007258455.2 Sequoia sempervirens
CATTATTTATCATTTTGCATTGCATGCTACACTTGTTTCTAATAATGGCACAAAATTCAAGAACAAGGAAGTAAAGCAGTTCTTAGAGAAATTTCCTATCCAACATAGATTCTCTACGTCGTACTATCCGCAATCTAATGGTCAAGCAGAGGCGTCTAATAAAACTCTTGAGCTCATTCTTCACAAAATAGTTAATAAGCATGGTAAGGATTGGCATATTCAATTAATGTACACTTTGTGGGCTTATCACACGAGTTTTTGTAGGGCAACAGGAACAACGCTTTACAATCTCGTGTATGGTACTAAAGCTATCATGCCTTTAAAGTTGGAGTTTTTTTCTTTACAAGTTTCCCTTAAGGGGTCAATTGATGATGAAACCTACTGAGTTAACCATTTGCATCAGCTAGAGATGCTCGATGAGTGCCGATTATAGGCCCTTGATCATCTTAAATCTTATCAACAGTCATTGTCAAGACAATATAATCAGAGTGTGCTTCCTAGGACCTTTAAACTGGGAGACCTGGTTCTCTGTGAAGACCAGAGAAATGTAAATGTGCCAACTAATCAGAGAGGGAAATTCAGTCCTAACTAGTTAGGCTCTTACATTGTGATCTTTGTGTATGGTTCGGGTGCCTATGGATTATCATCTATGGATAGAACGCCTCTAAAAGAGCCTGTTAATACCATGAATCTTCGTCGATACTATACGTAGTGTTCCATGTGTCATCTATGTGGTGTTCTCTCTATGAAAGGGTAGTAGCACTACATCTATTGGCATTGTTCATTAACACATTATGAAAAAAATTGTGTTATGATATGAGCACGTGTGTGTGTGTTATACATACATGTGTTTTTCTATGTTATGTATCCATGCATCACATTACATCTTTTAAGGAAATTAGATCATCATTGTATTTAATTAACATCTAACCATGTGTGTTTATTAAATCATGTTAGAATCTAATGTAAACATACATCCATATGAGCATATAACATCCATAAAACATACATGAAATTAAAAAGCATACACATCCAAATAAGCAATACCATGATGTCAGAACAGATATGTCCATATATATATATATACGCATGTATGTATCGAATTCCATGTACATGTATCTAGCCACTACTATAAAAAATGAGTGGTTGTTGAATATATGTCTATACAAAAGATCTACAAATTATATATATGTATGTGTATGTATCCCTCACTACAAAAATGATGTACAAAATCACACCCTATGGATGTGGCTCATGGCTCCTAGAGCCCTCCGACTTTGGCTACTTCTCCTGTACTCTTAGGAGAGGTTGTACGATGGTCATGGAATTGGATCGGTGCAAGCGTGATGTAGACAAAGCTACCCACATCCCCCTAATCTCTCCCTGTAGGGAGCATATGGTCATCTTCGTTTGTCTCAGCTCCTCCCGTAGTTGTTGAACATATGTTGGGATCACAGTTGTCGGCTGCCCATCGAGGTCATCAAGGTAGCTTTCGAGGGCATCACATGCCTACTCGATGACATCGGCCCTTTTCACTACCTCGTCTCGCTCATCGAGCACCGTCTGCAGCTCCCCCAATAGTTGTTCACATTGTCCCCGAACAGTAGTGAACTCCACAGTCAACTAGATGATCTTTGTGCCCTGCTCCTTGAAGGTGGTCCTCAAGCATGCTACCAGCTCAAAAGCGGGGGCATGTCATCCCATAGACACCAAATAGAAAGCCTTGAGGACCATCCCCTGGATTGACACATCAGGGACTACCTCTAAAATACACTGAGCTATCAGCCCAGTCCATCCCTATACATCCTCTACAACCACTTAGGAAAAAAGATAAATCAGTATCACATGGCATATGTATATAATCATAAACAAAAGAAACTAGAAGTACACAAGCATAAACAATGTACTCTATATACCCAGGTCCCCTAGCTACCATGTGGGGTCAGGATGAGGACCGGTGTTGGGACTCATGCCGCCAGCATTGATAGCCACTCTCGGTGATGCCAAGGCCACCACCGTTGTAACGGTAGGAGCTAGTAGTACCGATGAGATAGGGGTGGTCGTTGGGGGGTCTAATATCCTCTGTCACCTCCTCCTGCACCCTCTCCTCCTCGTCGGCCTGCTGGCACCCTCTCTGTCTGTCCTGTAGAGGTTGGGGTGGCAAGTCCCCCTATAGACAAAGATCCCCTCTAGGGGCACCCTCGCCGAACACAGGACCACGATGGTGCCTCTCCCACCACCGTGTAAAATGTGCAACAACCCTGACATTATCTACCGCCATTATGGGTGGCAGATCCTAGTCAGGCTCATCATCATCGCCGGCTGTTTGAAACCCTCTGTCTATCCTATATAGAGGTTGGGGTGTAAGTCCACAGCGAACAGATCCCTCTGGGGCACCCTCGCCCAAACGCGGGAACGCGGTGCCTCTCCCACCACCGTGTAAAATGTGCAACAACCCTGACATTATCTACCGCCATTATGGGTGGCAGATCCTAGTCAGGCTCATCATCATCAAAAAGAACAAAATTGGTGATGGTGGGGCGGGGGAAATCCCCAGGTCTCATTGTGCTCCTATCATCCCTAGTATATGTGGGCACATCCGGTGGAATTCATGTTTGTGGGTGGTCATGCTATCACATGACCAGAATCCAATAGTATGGCACTATAATATAGTCGTGGTGACCTACAAAAAAATGGTCTCGTTGCAAGTTCGCTAGATGCCTACTATCATCCACCCATCTGAGAAATTGGTAGGGCCTCCATCTAACCCCATCTGTAGTGAGTGTATCAAACTATAGCCACCAAAACTATAAATCGTTTGAATCTCCACTGGCCTGTCATGTCGTACCAGTGGGCCATGGGGATGTGATATGGTCATTGCTAGGGAAAACTAACTAGCCCAGTGTACATGATGTTGGCAAAGGCCCACACGTGCAAAAGTGTGCACACAGTAAGGCTACGGTACTCATAGTCGATGTACCAACCTAGCTCCCGGTAGAGGTGCTCTAGCATGTTGCACCCCAAGGTAAAAATTTTCCTACACTCCACCATCTCTCTAATCATGTGGATGAGGCCCCCGTGCAGGTGCAAGCCTCACCCGTCTATCGTGATCCAAAAAGCAACGGTCACGACCATCACCTAGTGCAACAACGATGTGGTCCTTGCCTGGTCATACCAATGTGTGTATATGTGGCCCGTGTCATCACTGTCATTTGTCCACCCTCAGCAGTAGAGGACACCCTTTGTCCACTCCCATGTTGATCGGGTATCATCTAGAGCCACCCGTTGTCCACGTATGGGTAGTCTGAGGATCCAATAAACATCCTTGAGTGTAATAGTCATATCCCCACCAAGGTATCTAGAAAGATGGCGTGGTGGCATCCCACCCATCCATCAATGTTAGCGAGCATCCTCTCACATGATAACATCTCTAGCATAGTGAACTACCTACCAAGGCCAACCCCCTCCGGATCGTGACCTCATCATGCAGCAAGGCCAGTCCCCTCTGCTAATGAGCGAGTGAATGCTTTCGCCCTCGAGATGCTCTGAAATCCTTGAGATACTCCGTAAAAGTGAAAAAATTTAATTCTAAACATCAATTTCATTATGAAAACAATAAATTTTTTAAGACCTATGCACCTGCAGTAAGAGCGTTTATTGCATCGTGCATGCATCCACATGCGCGCCATGGATGCCGCCGAGGAAAATGATAGCGTGTCCATCAAGACACGGCACAAATTGGGACTTGATGATGTAGAATCTGAGACGACAACACACATTTTGGATGTGGCTAAAAAGATGCTTGCGCTTCGCCCGAATAGAAAAATGCTAAAAATAAGCTTAAATTCTACAAAACAAGGTTTAGAAGGCCTACGATTGCAAGATGAATTACGTCCCTTGGTCTTCCTTATCAACGATGCTTGGATTTGAGCATGATCTAGCGCCAGATGGATCTTAACTAATGCTTGTATCAGGCATTGACAGGTCGACCTTTTGGTACAATGGCAGGGCCAACAATTGGTATCAGAGTTGGTCATAGGTTCAAACCCCTCGCTTGTGTTGGGGAGGGGATTGTTGCAAGATGGTGTGTCCCTTGGTCTTCCTTGCAACACAACACTTGGGTTTTTGACATGGTCTAGCTGCCTCTTGTGGATCTTAACTGACGCTTGTAACGGGGATTGATAGGTCAACCTTTTGGTGCAACAGTAAGGCCAACACCTACGGTCCACCGTAACCCTTGTCGATGTCGTACTAACCCTCCAATCTCGGCGCCTCGCCGCTCCCTCACATGGCATTTCAAACGAATTTTCTCTCACAAAGTTAACAATTTGATGTTCGATTAATGAACCAGTGAAAATGATGACCCTTCCTGGGGCCACCTAGGTATATATAGGCCCCACAAGGCCCTTTTCCCTAGAGCTTGTGGCTCCCTGGTTTCTCCTAAATTTACCCCACGAAACTGGGGGAAAACTCAAGAGGGGGTGTATAGTCACCTCTTGATCATATTTTTCTTATGAATCGAAGACTTTCTCTTGATCATTCTTCTCGCCGTTGTAGCTTCTAAATTTTTAGGTTGACCTCAAAATTTGAGTTTTACAGGATAAAGTCTTAAACAATTTTTCATGTCTGTTTTGTCACTGTTTGTTGAGCTCAGTTGCTAGGAGCACCTTTGGTACCGGTTAGCTTGACTTCGATGGCCTTTAAGGCCCCTTTTTCTTGGCACGTAAATCTGTAAAATTCAAAATTTAGGTGAAGTTTTTCTTCTCTACTTTAGTGTGGCTGATTTTTTCCAAAATCAAGCCCACTAAAGTGGAAGAAAAATGTAATGTCACAGAATTGCACCTAGGGGAAATTCCACATTTTTGCATTTTTGCCTAACATTTATGATACCTTAGAGCATTAATGGAAAAAATACCATGGGTCAAAATTTTGTGATTCTAACTCCATGTGGACTTGTGGTAGAGCAACAAAACCCTGACAACAATTTCCCAAAAATCTGGGCTTTCGATGCCCATGCAGCACGCAGACGTCTGCGGGACGTGCTTGTGTCCTATTGGTTTTCTGAGTTTGAAAGAGGGAATTTGGAAACTTAGCTCTCTTGACACGCATCCTAGCAATCATATTTTGGATGTAACAAATCTTTCTCGCCCTTGCATGCATCAAAAACCCCTTTCTTGCTCTCATTTGGGGTTGGAAGTCATTCATTCAATCTCTCTTCCCACTTGCTCCATCTTTGAGTTCTCTTCATCCTTGGTAGTAGCACTCTCATAAGCAAATCCATGCCGGATCAAGGTCCTTCCAGCAGCAACAGCTCTCAAGCAAGCACTCAAAGGTGCATCTGTGTGCTCCAGAGAGGGTCTAGGCCCATGGGTAATGCTCTCTCTCTCACTTTCCTTTCCTACTTGTTCATTTACTACTTTTTGGTGTGGGTTCTACTCCTTAAGCACATTTTTCTTTCACCACACACTTTGTTTACTTCGTTTGCACTCCTTTCCAACTTGGTGGCCCATGGAGGTGGGAAGACCAAAATAGGGGTCTAACTGAGGCAGGCCCCTATACAACCCCAACCTCTTCCCCTCATTTTTTTGTGTGTAGCTTGCATAGAGGAGCTTGGAGTGAAGATCCGAACATCCAGTAAAAGGTAAGCTCTCTCCAAGTCCCCTTGTGTTTGTTATAGCTTCTAGCTTCTTGTTTGGTTATTTCATTCAGTACATCCTAGATCTGAGTTTAGAAGTGAAACTTGATTATTTCTGCTTGAGTTCCTGAGCCCTCTGTTGCTTAGGATTCTAGCACGTCTTTTAGATGACAACATGTCATGTTGGCTTCCTAAAACCACATTGTTGTCTTTTGGCCAAGAGCTCACTCATCTGAGGCAGAAATCTCAAAGTTTCACGCTCTCAAGATTTGAAGTAACTTTCTTTGAAACACAACTTGGGTATACTTCTCTACATTTTTAGTAACTTGCTTATGTTGAGGTGTATAAGGGTAGTTTTTCCCCTGGTGATCTCTTGAGAACAAGGAGACCTGTGTGCAGTGAATCCCTCTTTTATCACATTTTTTTTCTCATGTTCTTCCCTCTCTAATGAATTTAGTCATAATGTCTCCTCCATAATAATATTTACCCGGCTCGCGGGATCAACTAGGACTCATGTCTCAATGTTTCCATTGAGGCAAGCTAAAATGTATAGGGTAGAGGGCTTGTTATTCAAAGGAAAGTCCTACGAGGTGAAAGTCACATCTAGCGAACCAATCGCAAGCTGCAGGAGAGGAGTAATTGAAACCACATTTACATTGAAGGCTTAGTAGAAGCACCAAAGGGGTCAATAATCAAATTCACAGAATGGGACAAAAAGGGGTCCATGTAAATCTACAACTTCCTATTGGCCTTCACTACCAACTTATTTGTGTTTTTCTTCTTCCCATCAAGACAGATGGTATCGTCATCAATACAATCTTGTATCTCATGACGCAGGTGCATGCAACACTGGGTATCATGACCATTAACATGATGGTACTCACAAAAAGCATTCCCATCATACCAATCAAGATAATGCTCCTTCAAAGGTTAAGGATTTTCCCAAGGTTATGATCTTATCCTTTAATAAAATTTATAAAATAGAAGAATAAGATTTAGCTAACTTCATAAAAAAATTGTGTCTGAGGTTGTGATCGTTAGTCACTACAACTACATTCGTAACAGCTTTTCCTTTTCCTGAAATAGACACAATAGATTTTCCATTAGAATGGCAGCATGAGGAAGATCCCCCGAACTGAACCACCATTTGTTGATACTCACGCAACATGGCACACAAGTGTGCGAAAGAAGGGTACTTCATTGAGGCAATTTTTTCCTGCCAGGATCATTGTAGGTTTCCTATGAATACCTTCTACACATATGAGTTGGCCAGCGGGTACAAGATCTGTAAAAAGAGTGTTTAGTATTGTACAATAAAGTTAATTATCTTCTCGTTTTCTCCCTACTTACATCAGACAAGATCCGAGAAGGTTATCTTTGGACTGATCTTAGCCTAGAATTCATGGAGAAACTAATTCACGAGCTAATCAAATGAGAATATATAATTATCAGGAAAGGAACAGTACCACTCAAGCATTGTGTCCTTGAGAGATCAAGGGAAGAGTTTTTCCATCAAAGCATCATGATGAAAGAAATCCATGCACATAGCATTGAAAGATGATACATGTGTTTGTGGATCTCCCTTGCCACCATACTTTTTGAACTTAGGGATTTCCATCCCCTGATGGAAGGAAGTGCTCAAGATTGCCACTGATAGTGGGCTATGTCAGAAAAAGGGTTGGAAGATAGGTTGGGCAGAGGCTTGGAAAAGGCTCACCAACTGGTCTTCAAGTTGAAAATTCCTTCTTCATCAAATTCTACCTCCTCTATTTAATTTTCATCAATGTTATGGGATTCAATAAAACATGAATTTTTAATAAAATCTATGATGTGTTAGTCATCATTTAATACATGCAAATGAGGCACATTGTCTAGTACTAAAGAAATGGATGTCGACTAAACTATAAATTTATTTAATCTTGACAAATTAAAGGGCTCTAAGGTACTCGCTACTGGAGCCAAGGCATCAATAATATGATTTATACTCATATGGATCAACTAGATATTGAAGATGTAAAATCCTTCAATTAAATCCCATTCTCTATTTTGATAGCATGATAATATTTTATTATGGCAAGTATATTTGTTTTGGATCTACTTTATTATTAACTTATTATCAACAAAGACTCAACATTTTTAATTTATTTTTATGAGATAGGAGTAGTCCATGGATGAGTGCCTCATTTTTGGCTACATTATGGGTATAATGGAACTACAATCTATAATCTAATAAGAAGGATTTACCTTGATGATATATCAACTCTACCCTAACTCTAGCTCCTTTTTTCAATTTGGAACCATCAAATTTTAAAAGCTATAACTCTGACCTTTCTTTTGTTGCTTTGAGCATGTTATAGATTTCAACTCATCTTCTCCCTCTTGAGTAGTTTCTTCATGTAGGGATTCTATTAATAGGGGTTAAGTGTGATACTATAGTCTAGATGACATGTGTATACCCTTCACCTTGTTAATTGTAGTGATACACAAGGAATTAGTTAATTTAGAATATGCATCATTGTTAATTTTACACCAATTAGGAAATAACAAGTCATCAAGGGCCACTCTTTTTCCAAAAATATTTAGTCTCTTAAAAACTTTTACATGAATTATTAGAAACTTTCAATCCATTCCCTATCATCATTGGAGAATGATTCTTCTTCTACTTATACTAACATTTTTTCTTGAAAATTCCTCAATAATATCCTAATATGGCATTTCTATATGATATTTATTACTGACACTCATCATTAGGATCTCCTCTTCTTCTACTTCAAGAATGTACACACTTGGATCTACTTTAGCTTATAGGATCTTGTTAGTATTATTGTACTCCCTTATAAGGTGCTTCATCCTAGGCTCTCTTTCTATATTGATCTAGTTTTGGATACCTCTCCATGGGAGCCACATATGGGATAAGCCAATTTCCATGTATCTATTAAGAGATTTGCACCAACTCCTACTCAGAAGCATGTTATAGAAATTTGGGATGTCTGCAACTTGATAGTTAATATAATTCTAGACCTAGGGATTTGAAGCCAACTACATATGAATGTGATTAAGTACCCTTATAATATTCTTTAATTTTATCTAATGGGTTACCCTCTTAGAGGATTTGGATGGTGTTAGTCCTATCCTTTGGAAAACAAATAAAGGAATGACATTGGTGGATGCACCAATTTTTTTGATTAGGGGAAAAGCAAGTTTTGATGGGACCTAAAACCCATTACAAATAGGCTTTGAAGGGACCTGAAACCCTATCATAAAGAGCATTGCTACAAAAATGAAACACAAACCAACAGCAACCAAACAACAATAGCCAAAAAGATAAAAATAAGACTAATCAAGCTACACAAGAAAAAGGTTTTAAAGGAGCCTTAAACCCTTTACAACTAGGTTTCTAAAGGGACAATGAACCCTTAACTAAACTTGAACACAACCTATATCAGCTAGGCATTAGCAAACCAACTGCTCAACACTACCAATGTTGAGCCAAAGAAAACAATGACCTTAATGGATTATAGCACCAGTATATCCCATCATCTCAAAAGGTCTAGTAAATCCAAACACTCCACCTTAAAAGGGGTTTTGGATAGCACATAAGAACACAACGAAGCATCAACAATCATGCAACACCATCCCACCCAACAAACCATCCCAACCTCCACCTCTAAATGAGAGGGATCCTATTTATAGGAGAGGATAAGCAAGACCCCTTACCACCAAAACTACATCTCTCCTGCCCATCCAAGCTCCACATCAATAGGATCCAGTATAAGAGAAAAGATATTCCCACCAAGTCTACAACATCCAACTCCACCTCCATAGGAGTAGTCTCCACCTCCATAGAAGACCACAACTGAAGAACTAGGTGGTAAGAAAATTTAGTAAGAAGGGCTATCACAACATCCCTTGGCAACATGAGAATCTGGAACTTGAAGGAAGAAGTTGAAAACTCTACTTCCAACACACTAGAGCATAACAAGTCCACCTCTCTAAAAGTATGTATCTCCAAAATAAAAGGAGATACAATAGCCATAAAAGGAGCAACAAGATGGAGAATAAACAAGAAACAATAGAGAGGAAAAACTTCACCCCTAAGAACAAAACAAAAAACTATGTCAAAAGATAAAACATTAAGATCAACCCAGCCCTCAACAAGCAAACACCAACATGGACAGAGTCCAAACAGCTAATGAAGAAAAGCAGGCCATTAGCAAACCAAAGACCTTCCAAAGAGAATATCACCCACAAAACACCAGCCATCGAATACCACAAAGAAAAGAACCCAAAAGGATGCACCAGAAAGAGCCAGAAATCAAGGCCCTTCCCACAATAGAGGCAAAAACTGGAGCCCCATAGGAGAAAAAAAGGAGCAGTAGCCACCCCCCAAGCAAAAGAATAAAAAAAAACAAAGCATAGAGAAGGGGGGCACTCACATAATAAAATAATGGTCTAAGATAGCAAAACAAATACTATCGCACTCACCAAATCACAACCCAACAAAAAGAGACCGCAACCCACAAAGCAACTCACGAAGAGAAAAGGGAAAAGAAATACCAACCTCACTGAAAATAGGGCAACCAAGAAGAACACCACCAGAGACATAGAAAAAGGAAGAGCCTCCAAATCGAGGTCACCAAGAGACAACAAGAGCAACCATTGCACAAACCTAGCATACACACGAGCACCAAGCAGCACCAGGAGTGGACAAGAAAGATCCCCCTAAACCACAAACAAGTCTCCCCACCACTACATCAAACACATAATAGGGAGAAACACAACTCCAATGACCACCAGAGTACCATCATCATCATTTGAATTAGCATCTTCTTCCTCTTCAATGCCCTCAACATTCAAAACAGCGCTTTCGTGCCCATTCCTACTCCTTGCACCACGACGCTCCAATGTTAACTAAACAATATGGAGATTCTTATCAAATATGTACAATGTTAGCAAGAATGGTAGGGACTCTATTTTTTTCTTGTAAATAGATACATGAGCATCTACAACTTGTATTGGAGCTTTATCTTTGCCTTTGATTTCTCTAAATGGGACTTCTTTTGTTGAAGTCTCCTTAACTAGTTAATCGTCCTAATATTAGAGAAAATATTGTTTCACTTCTAGCATCTTCATTATTTTGACCAAGGGGAGACTTACTTTGATTTTATTGATTTTTTTTATAATGTAGGATGTCAACCTATTGGCATCCATTTTTTCTAGTGATCTCATGGCTTTACCTTGAAAACTTGAGGGGTGAAGACTTGTAGTGCCAGAAATTGTCACCCTTAACAATTTCACACTATGTCACTAGTAGAATTTGGGAAACAAATGACTAGGTGACTAAAACTTTTAGTCACAGCAACTAAAAATGATTAAATTCTACTATCTTTTTGCAAATCAGCTATAAATGAGTAAATAAATGACTAATTTGGTCATTGACTAAAAATTTTTTAGTCACACAAATAAAATGACTAAATAGTTAGTCATTTATTTAGTCACAATCCATTTGAATAAATCATTTAAGGAATCAAGGATATAGCCCGCCAAAATACTCCAAAACTTTAATAAACATACTCTATAAAACTTTCATCAAAATATTATTTTCAAGCGTAGCTCACCATAATGGAATTTTCATTTTAATAAACATTCTCTAAAACCTTCATCAAAACCTTATTTTCAGGTGTAGCCTACCAAAATGGAGAAGTGTTTCAATAAAGAATGACAAAGAATGGTAAGGAGATGTGTGTGACAGGAGGCATAGTTCGATTCATTGCTACTCATCTCATTCCTGCTCTACTCAACAAGGGTTACATTGTTTGTGCTACTATTTGTAATCCAGGTATTTAATTGACATATATTTGCATAATCTCAAATTCTTTCAGATGCTTTTAAAGTATCAATGTATCATATATAGGGTTTATAATGATTTCTTTTAATTTAAAAAAATAAAT
>VDFB02371542.1:0-10320 GCA_007258455.2 Sequoia sempervirens
TGCTCATTTGTAAATAACTTTTGCTTGAGAGAGAAATATATGCTGCGCCTACCTTGCCCTCAATATTGCTCTTTTTGGTATTTGTTCATGTGTCTTCACTATTGCAATTGATTGTTATGCCACATAGGGTTCCAAAAGATTGTAATGCTGAATTCTTTCCATAGTTTAGATATATCTGTTTGAGCATCTTTATCATTGAAATCAATTGTTATGCCACATAGGGTTCCAAGAGATTGAGGTGATAAGGCTGTTTTGTGCTAATTTACCATTGTGATCGATCGTTATGCCACATAGGGTTTCGAGAAGTTGCAGCGATAAATCTGTTTTGTGAATCTTTATCAATATAATCGAAGGTTATGCCACATAGGGTTTCGTGAGATTATAAAGATAAAGGCTGTTTTGTGAAGGCTTTGCTATTTCGATCGAGTGTTATGCCACACAGGGTTCCATAAGATCGTCTTAGTGAATTCTTAAATCTGTTGTGCCCAATAAGCTTGTTTAGATTGAGATGATAGTTGTGCCACCTTGCCCTCAAGTAGAGAGTCTAAACATGCTTATCGTCCGATAGTCAAACCTTGCTCCATTTCCTCTTGCTCTGTTTTCCTAAGGAGATTGGATAGATATAAGTTGTAGTTTAGTTGATTTGCAAAACCAGAGAAAACTCAGCTGCAACGTAAAAGTTCTTTCAAGAAAGCCTTGTACCTCTAGCAGCTGAGACAAAAAGACAGGACATAGTTTTAGCTTATTTTCCTTTGCAAGTACATTTGTCAAAGCACAACGAGGGAGCTTCCCCTCCATAATTTGAAGAGCACTCATTGCGTAGTGTGCATAGGCTGTTCATAACAACTTCTACTCCAGAGGTGTTAGTTGTTACGCCAACAGGCGACCAAAGCATTTTATGTTTTCTTTTCGTTTAAAAAGTTTTTTTTTGGTTTTAGTCACTTTTTGAGGGCCTAAGGCCACGGTCCTCCTGGGTACACTCGAGTATAGCCTAAGTATGCCCACGGTTCTGCCTGGGTACCCTGTGGGTCCTTCACAAGGTACCCACAGCGTCTGGGCAGAACCCTGGGCATACCTGCGAGTGTATCCACAACTTACCCAAACCCGAACCGAACCCGGCTAGCTACAAGGGGCATATAGCCAAACCCAACAACTTAGCAATAAAACAATGGAGGCCTTGTCTAATGGGTAGACACTTCAAGGTTAAGACAAATCATGATAGCCTAAAATATTTTTTCGGAACAAAGATTATCTTCTAAAGAAAAACAAAAATGGGTTACTAAGATGTTGGGATATGATTTTGAGATTGTATATAAGAAAGGGAAGGAAAATGTTGTGGCAGATGCACTATCGAGGAAGGATGAGAAGGATGAAGCTTTATTATGTGCCCTTTCAATATTACAAGAAGATCGGGCAATAGAAGCCAAAGCAGAGTGGCAGAATGATGTTGCTACAAGTAATCTCATTCAACAATTACAAAGTGATCCTAATAGTTTAGATAAGTTTTGTTGGAAGGGAGATACTTTGTGGTATAAAGAGCGATTGTATCTTTGCAAGAATTCCTCTCTCAAACAAATGATTCTCACAAAGCTTCAGAGTCTCCAATGGGTGGTCATCCAAGATTTTTGAAGACATATTATCAAGTCAAGAAAGAATTCTTTTGGGAAGGGCTAAAAGGGGATGTTCAAAAATTTAAGGAAAAATGTTTGGTTTTTCAAAGAAATAAAGGGGAGACGATTAAGACACCTGGTCTCTTGAAACCCTTAGTTATTCCTAACCAACATTGGGAACAGGTTTCCATGGACTTCATCACAAGGCTTCCAAGATCTAATGGTAAGGATGTCATCATGGCAATAGTGGATCGCCTCACTAAATATGCTAATTTTGTTGCATTATCACATCCTTTTACAACAAGTACAATGGCAAAAGCATTTTTGGAGAATATTCAAAAGCTACATGGTATACCTAAGGTTATTGTTAGTGACTGTGATTCTATCTTTACTAGTAACTTTAGGACAGATTTATTCAAATGTTTGGGTACTCAATTGGCTCATAGTTCTTCATACCATCCTCAATCTAATGGGCAAACAGAGGTTGTTAATAAGTGTTTTGAAGGATATCTACGTTGTTTCACTTCAGATAAATAGTCTCAATGGGTAGATTGGCTACCAATAGTCGAATGGTGGTATAACACTTCCTTCCATAGTTCATCAAAAATGTCTCCACTTATGGCATTGTATGGATATCATCCTCCTTCCATCCTATGTTACCGGGTTCTTCTATTTTGCCCAAAGAACCCGCTCCGGAAGCATTTGGGAGCGTGAGCGAGCTGGGGAGCGCCTAGGCACCCCCGGGTTCCCAATGGGTCCGCTGGGAGCAAACCCACAGGGAACTCAGGGGTGCCCAGGCAGTCCCAAACACTCTCGGGAGAACCCAAATGCGCCCGCAATAGAAGTCAGCCAAAAAGAGAAAAAAACATTTTTTAAAGAAAATAAAGTGCTCTAAAAACCCTAAAACGCCTCCATAATATGCATTCATCACTCCATTCAACATTTTATTGCTCTAACAAGCATATTTTCCCTCCATTTTTCTCATTTTGAAGGTTGCTATCTTTTTTAAGGAGATCGATCAAGTGCAAAAGGAGTCAAGGATAGCTTGTACAAAGGAGATATAATCACCTAAGGTATGCATTTTAACTCGTGGATTCTTTCAAGATTTTGAAGATTTTTTTCAAATTATTATGTTTTTTCTTAAATTTATTTTTAGAAAAGAAGAAATAAGTTTTGTTATTTGTTTCAATGTCTTTTGGTGTTCATTTTGTAATTTATTTCAATATTTTATATTTCTTATAACAGCAAAATCAAATTGCAAACTACTTCAACTGGCTACAAGTTCAAGTTCAATGGGTGTTGATAGAAACCAAAAATTTAAAATTAATCAAGCATCTCCTTTATGGAATCATGTTACGATGCTTGAACAACTTCTAGGAGGTGGGGCATTTGTTTGGGATTGTGGTGAGTGTGGAGTCCAATTTAAGAGCTCATATAGTCGAGTGAAAGCTCACTTATGTGCACAAGGTGGGAAAGGGATTAGAGCATGTGCAGGGCCAACTAAGAAGGGGTTGCCAAAGGGGAAAATTATGGCATACATTAGAGAACAAGAAGCTGATGCTATGTGTGAACGAGCAAAATTTAAAAATCATCCTTTAGCAAAGAGAACAACAATGACTTTACCTACAGATTCAATATTGGCCTCTCAACATCCTTTCTTAGAGACACCCTCTATCCATGTAGAAGACCCCACTCCTTCCCACAAAAGAGGCCCATTGGATAAAGCATTTCAAAATGAAGCAAGACACTACAAAGGAAAAATTTGCACATTGCATTTATGCCAATGGTCTTCCTTTCAACTTGGTGAGATCACCATATTGGCGTGATGTGGTGGAGGCAATCAATACTGCACCTTCTGGTTTCAAAGGTCCTAGGTATGAAAAGGTGTGCACCACCATATTAGGGAAAGAAAAAAATCATGTAGAGACATCACTCAAACCAATTAGGGATTCTTGGATTGAAACAGGAATGTCTATTGTTTTCGATGGATGGAAAGATTGCAAAAAATTGACCTTTGATAAATGTTATTGAAATGTCCCCCAAAGGGGTTGTTTTTGAAGGCAGCTGATTTTGAGGGGCAAATCAAGGATGCAAAATTCATTTCAAAAATTCTCATTAAATCCATTGAGATGGTGGGTCCTGAAAATGTTGTTCAAGTCATTACAGACAATGCAAAAAATTGCAAGGCTGCAGGTATTTTGGTTGAGCAAAGGTATGAACACATTTTTTTGGACACCATGCACTATACACTCCCTTAACTTGGTGATGCAAGCAATTGGCACTCAAATAGAGTGGGTGAAAGATATATAATAAGAGGTTGAGGAGATCCAAATGTTTGTGACAAACCACCATATATCACAAAGCATTTTCAGTTCTTTCTGGAGATTGGAATTGTTGAAGGTAAATTTAATTTAATTGTAATTTATTTTTTAATTTTATCGATTTATATTTTAATGTGTTATTAACTTATGTTTTACATGATCCTAGGTTGCTAAGACCCAATTTGCATCACACAATCGTTTTGAGACGACTTGTGAAGGTGCAAGTGGCCTTGGGTGCCATGGTTATTAGCAACCAATGGAATATTTGGAGGACATCAAGTTCAAAGAGGGCCCAAAATGTCGAGTCATTGATCCAAGATGATGATTGGTGGGCTCATGTGTACTATGTCTTGCGATTCAGCGAGCCTATCTTGAGTATGATCAGGTTTGTTGATACAGATCGACCATGTTTTGGGGAAATCTATGATGGCATTGACTCCATGATAGAAAAAATAAAGGTGATAATAGCAGAAAAAGAGAATGACCTCCAATAAACATTTTTTCATAGAGTTGAAAAAATCACTCATCACCATTGGGACAAGATGAACACACCATTGCATCTCCTTGCATATGCACTATCTCCCAAATACTATAGTGCACAGATACTTGCTTTGCCAGGGAGAACTCCACCATATAGAGATAGTGAAGTTGCTAATGGGTACAAGTGAGCATTCAAAAGACTTCTTAGATCCAAACGTGGTGGAAAATGTTAGGAAAGAGTTTGGCTTGTTCATCTTAGGCGGAATCATAGTCTTTGTGCTCTTCAAGACCAATACAATGTAGATGCTCGTACATCGTGGTACCTCCATGGGAAATATTTTGTGTTCCTCCAACCTCTTGCAATCAAGACTCTATCACAAGTATTTTTTATTTTTTATTATTTGACATTTGTATTGTAGACTTTAAGTTTAGTACTTACCCTTCTTTAATTTATTTTGCATCTTTTTTTTTTAAGTTATTTTGGTTTTCTCTCCAATTTCAACAGGTTGCAAGTTCTTCATCGGCTGAACGGAATTGGAGTACACACTCCTATATCCACTCAGTGAAGCGTAACAGATTGGCTACAAAAAAAGCAGAAGACTTGGTTTATGTCCATTCCAACTTGCATCATAAGCAAGATGAGTACAAGGATAGTACAATGAAGAATTGGGACATAGCTCCTGTGTGTGCCAACTTGAATGCATCTATTGTAAAGCCTACTAGAGTCACTATTGATGATGATGATGAGACTTTTGCACATGATGCACCTACTATGAGTGGAAATGCATTTACTTGTAGTTCAAATGATGTTGAACCAAACAATGAATTTGATCTAGATCCTTTTTTTGATTGATGAATAATTGTAATGATCTTCATTTGAATCATGACTAGAGAGACATCTATGATATATGACATATGTATTGGAATTTTGAACTATCAATTGGCATTTATCTTTATCACTAGCATTGATCAATGATTTTAGATTTAATGATGATTAATGATTGATGAAGTATCATAGTTCATACTATCAAATGTATTTACAATTCTGTATATTTTTAATTTTTTTGCATTTATATATATATATATATATAGTCATACCCAAACGTACCGTACCCAAGGAAAAAAAATCGTCATACCGGCGTACCCGTATTCTATACCGTGCACATACCAAAACTGTTAACTTACTTCCATCACATCATCATTGAAGGTGTCACCAAGAGTTCACGCTGTGGAGGACCACATGCTTCAACAAGTACTTTCAGGACTTAAAGAGAATCTATCCATGGCACAAAATCGAATGAAACAGCAGGTGGACTACCATCGTAGTGAAAGAAGTTTTGAAGTTGGAGATTGGGTTTTCTTGAGATTGCAACCTGACAAGCAAATGTCATTGAAGCAACAGTCAAAGAATAACAAGTTGTCTCCAAAATAATACGGCCCATATCAAATAATGCAAAAGATAGGAAGTATTACCTACAAGCTTGAATTGCCATCAACAACAAAGATACATCCAATTTTTCATGTTTCTTGTTTGAAGAAGGTAATTGGAAATAATATCCCTACTCAGATAATATTACCGGAGCTCGATGAATAAGGAAGAATCATATTGGAACTAGAGTTTATTCTTCAGAAACACACAAGGAAGCTAAGGACTAGAACACTCACTCAATATCTCATCCAATGGAAGAATTTACCAATTGAAGATGCCACATGGGAGGACAAAGAGTTTATTTAGAAGCATCCAAAATTGTTTAGCATTGAAAACAATGCTTCTCTAAAGAGGGGGGCATACTACGTCGTTAATATTAGAGTACATCAGGTTATGAATAGTCGGCTTGTGGCTATCTTAACTCCTAATTAAGTCATATTATCATTATTATATTGCTATTTAGTTAATTAGGTCGACCTAGGGCTTATATAGGGTTATCTAAGTCGGCCTAGGTGATATCTTAGGCATAAATAAGGTATATAAAGGAGGTTGTGAGTCTTATTTCACCATCAGATTGTGAATTGTGTTCTCATTGAAGATATTTGGAGGTTTGCCCCCTCAAAGTGGCTTGTTATTCTCAGTTATTATCAATTATTTGCAGCATATTTTCTATCATATTCTTCTATTGTTTAAGTTATTTCATTACATTGGATCACTGCGGTTGACAATCCTATCTTCAACAATGAGGACCTTGCATGGGTTGATCAGTTGGATCAAGAGGCAGAGGTAGTAGCCATGGAAGAGGAGGATAGAGCATGAGGAGACCCCTTGGATGTTGGTGTCACTGTGACATAGGCAAATATCATGGCTGCATAATCATCCAAGACTTATTTTAGACGCCAACGTAGGACTTGCCATGATGTTGGGACGAGTGATCAGGCTCCTCTAAACCATAGACTTGTAATTTGACTTTTGATATTTGTTTTGATGACATGGATTTCATAATCCATGAGATTTGTATACATTTGATAATTTATAATTTTAAATTTATGTAACAATGTTGTTTCCTTCAACTAAAAATTCAAATTTGTTTTTATACTCACGTGATTGATGTATACTTGTGTATATGGTCAAAGTAGCTTCAATATGACTAGTTTATTGGGTCTTTAAAGTTCATTTATTAAAGGGTGCATTAAACATGTTTTAAATCCTTAAAAATCTCTATATTTCAGGGTTTTTTCAATTTGTTGAGTCTAGGCACCAAGTCCAAGTCAAAAATCAACTTGCCAAGTCTGAAGCGAGTCCAAGTCTTGTAACTATGCTTAAACCCAAGCAAGGAATATTTACTTGAAATAAAAGAAGGAAAGGATTTTGCTATATTGCAAAAAGGTTGGATGGTTTCTTGATTTCTTCTTGGCTATAGAATGGGTGGGATTCTCCCTCTCTCATTCTCCATGTAGTTTGCTCAAATCACATCTTATTTGGATGGAGGTATAGGTGCCTAGTCAAGTAGCAAGAGCCCATTTTGGTTGCAGCTGGTTAGAGCATCGTAAGTTTCATCAAATGGTGGAGTGGTGGGAAGCTAATAGTGTTTCAAAATTCAGCTATGTTTAGCCTACATCAAAGCTGAAAATGTTGAAAAGGAAATTGAGGATTTGGAATATCAAGGTTTTTTGGTAATATCTTTGTAGAGAAAAAAAGCTATTAGTGAAGTGTTGGAGGTTAATGCTAGTAAAATTCAATTGGAAGAATTGTGGTACAGGTGCACCCTAGGAAAAACATGCCTCCATGAGGCAACTTCTAGGTTTTTATGTAAAAACAATGTCCTAAGGTTGTAATAAGGTATATTATGCCATTTTAAGTTTGTTTTAGGGTCTAGATAGTCATTTTAAAGTCATTGGGCATTAAATGTAAAAGTTGCAAAAAATTGACAAAATGTTGTCAAGACAATTTTGTAAAAATGCAAAAAATGTAAAATCATGGAATGCCAAGGGTCAGGTAGTTGGAGAATCAGTTTTAGGCATTGGATTGGCTTTATAAAGGCATGTTGTAGCCTCAAACACTTCAAGGAAGGTTGGGAGTTGATAAGTGAAGAAGATTATTAATGAAAATTCTGTTATTCTGGCATTTTCCTGTATTTTCATTGTTTACAGGCTATTGTACAGCCATATTTGTGTAAGAAACCTATCCACCTCCATTGTAGATTGAAGCCCTCTGAATCCTCTTTGAAATGTTTTTGATTTCATCTAAAACCATTATGTTTTAAGAAAGTTATGAGCAAATAACTGCTGGCGGGTAAAACCCTGACTTAGGGTAAGCAGTGAGTAATTAAAATAGTGTATCTTAAATTCCCACCATTGGAAATTGCTGCGAACTGGTGTATAGTGAGTTTTTGATGTGTTCTAATGGTTGCAACGTTTCAGAGCAAAAGGATGTGGTTTAGGGCAGTTCCTAAGAAGCCCTAGATCTGTAATTGTTGAATATGACTGGTAAAACCAGTATACAGTGTTGTTTTATGGGTTTAGACTCTGGTGATCGAGTTCTTCATGGTTGGTTTTGTTTTAAAATGTTGTCAAGGTGTATTTAAATCTATGTTTGGACAGAGATGTCATAGTCATGTTTTGGAGTCTAAAATGAAGGTTCAGTATAAGTGTTTGTTAAAATGTCATGAATAAAAGGTGGGAGATGGCATGATATGATTGTGTAGACATTTTTATACTTGTTTGTGGCATTAGAAAAGATAAATGGGCTTGGGTTTGTATAGTTGGTTGTTTGTGTGGTCTAAAAGGGCCTAAATGCAGATTTAGGACAGTCTACTTGAAAAGGCCTCATGTTTGAGTTGTTTAGGTTGAAGAAAAGATTTGGGCCAGAATTTTTTGAATGTTGTTTATGGTGTTTAGTGAATCAACAAGTGATTTGTGAGTCTTGTTCTCAGTTTGGATGCTATGAGTCAAGAGTTTATGAAGGAAAGGTGATTCCTAATTGTTAGGACAGCAAAAGTTGGTTGAGATTTTGTCAAGTTGAGTTGTGAATCCTCTGTCACTGCATCAAATTGATAAATGGTCTATTAGATTTGGAAAAGGAGTTACTGCTTATACAAGAAAATTAGTTGAAGATGGAAGAAATCTATTGCCATCTAAAAGCTAGAGACAAATGGGTGTAGTTAGGGGATATGAATTCAAAGTATTTTCATGCAGTTTCTTAGGCTCATAAACAAGTTAAAAAGGATTTCTCTAATTGAGGATGGTAATGGGGAAAGTGTTACAGCGCAAGGAAAAATAAGGCAGAAGTAGTGGAATAATTTGAAAATAGTGAAAGGTAAATGACTCATTTCAATAAAGGACGAGGTGCAAAATACAGCTTTTCGTTTGAAGTGGGGTAGTAATCTTGGTCAAGATGGTTTGTTTGCTAACTTTGTTCAAGAGTTCTGGGACTTAGTAGGGCAGGATGTTATAGAGGCTTTAAATCAATTCATCAAAATCAGGTTGGGTCCTCAAATAATTCAAAACTACATTGTTGGCTCTAGTGCCAAAAAAGGAGATGTGAAGAGTTATGGAGATTTAAGACCTATAGCCCTATGTACTACTATTAATAAGATATTTTTTAGAGCTATGTTGACTATGTAATTCCCCACCCATTTGTTGCCTTGAGAAGTTTTGGTTTCAGCATTGTTTTCCAGCTATGTATCAAGAGATGCATATGTCATGCTTGTGCTTGTTGCCTTGAGTGTTGTATGGTGTGATGGACTGCCCACATGTTTCATGATGGTATTCCTCAACATGTTAGTTGTTGGTGTTTTGGTTGCATTGTGATGTGTGTATGGTAATGTGCCAAGTTCCTTGTGAGGACTTGATATATTTCGTTACGATTGTATTCCTTGAGATGCATGTGTTATGCTTTATATGTCTAGTTGAATATAAATGTTTTAATTCATGGATATCAATATATGTATCATTATTATATGTTTATATGATGTAGAATCCCATTGGATGATTTTCATTTGCTTCAACTATTATATATTGAGTAGGTGTGCTTGATGTGTACATTGTGTTAGAATGATATTTCTTTATACTATTAATGGTCAATAATGTAATTAATTAGTTAACATCCTAAATGTCTTTTGTAGTGAGTAGGTAGAGGTTGGTAGACATCTTAAATGTCTACAATTGTAGTTAGCTGAAGTAGCTAGACTCATTAATATATATAGTGCTCTTAATTTCTATATATTGTAATCTTTCCTTCTTCTTAATACAAGCAAGTAAGCAATTACCAGTTCATTTCAGAACATGGTATCAGAGCCAGAATATTAAAATTAGATTTTCTAAAAATTTCTTTCGAAATTTTTTAGTTTTTTTGAAAAACTTTTTTGTCTAAAACAAATTCGTGGCTCTTGTTTTTAGTGATTTTCGTGCTTCAGTTAAGGGCAAAAATCGAGCATTTTATAGAGAGAAAAATCGTGGCCCTCCTGATAAGATTTTTA
>VDFB02371543.1:0-23896 GCA_007258455.2 Sequoia sempervirens
AGTGCCAAACCACCTAAACTCAAATTTGAATGTTGTTTTGGCTCCAAACTAAAGAGGAGCTCTATTTATGGGCAGGTTTCTAATTTTTAGGTAACTTTTTGGGGACAAGCTCGCATATTGCAAAAGGGTGATTCTGTAGCTTTCTGTAACTTGCATGTGTTGTAGAACTTGGGGATTTGAGATCCTCTGCATGTAAGAAGCTCCATTTTTTGAATAATAAAATTATTCTCTTGTTTGTGGGTTATTTTCTAAGTCTCGAACTGCGCCCTCATCAGGGTGTAAATGAAAAATTATTATGGTTACAAGATAAAAGAAAATAATACTAATAGGTAATATTTATATTAAGGAATGTCATCTCCAATAACATACTTAACACTAATAATTGGGTTATAATCACATTATGTATCATAAATTCAAATATTAACATTGATGAAAATATTATATTATGGATAATAATTATAATAAAACATAATAAATTGAAACTTATTTCATATGAACATGCAAGGGAAATGTTAGTATGTATTATAAATAGTAATATTATTATTTATAGTAAATTTTAATATTGCAATAATAGTATTTACCATTAATGTTATGAAATGATAATAATGTTGTTATATATTAGTAATATAAGCATTGCAAGTGTTATTATCCAATATATAGTGCCCAATGTATAACAAACAAAACCATTCGCATTAAGAGAAAGCATTAATAAATATTTCTTTTATTGTTGGTTTTAGGGCATGACCTTGGAGAACCAAATAGTAATGTTGTTAAACATTAAAAATTGTCAATTTTGGAAAAAATGACAATACCATTAATTGGAGTAAATGCTATTTTAAAGTTTAAATTTATATTTTAATTTTAGGGTAAATACTTTTGGTTGAATTTATGAATTAGAAATAGAAATTTTGAAAGGGCCCCACCCTTTTACAAAGACCAATAAAGAAACAAAAAATGATCAATCATATTGGCATGGAACAACAACAAGAAAAATATAGTTGTAAGTTAGAAAAATAACATCCAATTAGAAATACTCCACCAATAGTGGAAATGTATCTAATAAAGAGGGTCATTTTCCCAAAAACATTAGTAGATCTATCATTTCACAACTTGAATCCAAAATTCTTCAAGGAACTATATCTTATTGTCAACCTTATCCTTTTCCATGAATGAACCTAGTTGAGGTTTGTAATGGAGTTTCCATCTTTAGTTTCCAAACTTGAGACCAAAGGGAATAAAGGGTTCCTATAATCTTCTAAACTTGAACCTTCTTCATATTTTTAAATTATTAGAAGAAATACCAAGAGGTGAATGTTGCAATTCAAGAGAATGGTAGAGGCAATGAACTCCAACTAATACATCTGTAACATGATTCTTGTCTCTACCAATCTCCTCTAAATTTCTCTTGACAAGACCTTCTAAATTAGTCATGTCTACAAGAGGACCAACCACCCCTCGATTATCTCAAAGGGAGCCTCAATGAAATCCTAAGGTAAACAAGGCTCCATCTCATCCTTATGCATTTTGTTCAACCTTGCCTTCCTCTAAAATTCCTAAACCTATAAAATACATAGCTATCTACACATGACAACATGGTGAAAACACAAGAAAATCCTATAGCATGACATGTTGAACCCAAATAACCAAATTCAAAAATAATTTAATCTATAAGTATAAATAGTTTGATAGTAAAAACTTTATACATATAAAATATGATAAATGTGTGATTATTTTTCTTTCCAATCTATAAATTTTTTATGTGCTTGACTATATATAATTGAGATGATTCACTCATTTAATGTAATGATAAAAATTTAGTATGTACATGAAAGAAATATTTTCAAGACATCAAGCTACCATTCTACATAACTCTCACATGGAAATAAGAATATTATTTTATTTTAACTAAAGAAATTGTGTGTACTCTATCTTGAAAATTACTAATTAATTTTGAATTATATACTTATAATTTAAAATAAGAGCATCCTTTGTAACATGGAATAGATAGTTTAATTAATGAAATAAAATATGTTTTTATATTAAGAAAAATCTACAAATATATGGAACTCATACATTGAGAAATTGACTAAGATGTAACTCTGTATGAGAATTAAGATGCTCGAATAATTTATATACCTTCTTTCAATAATTAACATTAGAAATTAATGAGCACTATTACCTTGGTAGTTAGCAATCAACAACCTGCTCTCTACCATTATAGTAGATAGGTATGTTGTTAGGGGTTTATCAACATCCAGGTTGGCTCGCATACTTACCAAATTTTGCTGAAATGAAGTAGTACAACCACATGCAGTTTAGGACTAGATAGATTTTTAACATGAATTGAATCCCTTCTGTAGAGACTCTATTAGAGTATTTAGAAAAGCAAATTATATCAGAAGTAAACTGATGTATGTTTGAACTGTGGCAATGTTGTGAGTTATTAGAGTAGTTTATCATTTCTAACTCTATCTCATTTAAAATGTAATAATAATATACTCAACATGTCCTTGAGATTGAAAGAATATAAGAATGCTTGGGTGAATGCATGTTTTGAGTCAAGCTGAAAGTGCTCTTAGAGTCTTGGTTGATTGTTGGTTGCCTTCCATATGAAAATATTGATATGGATCCAAAAGCGATGCAAAATCATGGTTTGATTATGATCATCCTTAGAGTCATTTATGAAGAAATATGTGATTGATGCAGAAGCATCCATGGCTTAGTGGCAATCTTGTGTCACCAAAAAAAAAGATTTATTATTTTAATTAATTGCAATTTTTGGTGTGACTTTAATTTCATGTTTATTTAATGAAATTCATAATTTTGTTGTGAATTTGGATGCTATTTCATATTGCAAGTTAAATTTGAAATTTGGAGCAATTTGGATAAAGGGAGAAAGTGTGTTGGCGGACGTGTCTTCCAACTCAGCTAATTTAATCTCCCCTGCCATCATTCCTCATCTACTTCTCCTACCGCATTAATTTCCTCTCTATTTCCACTCCTACATTCTTCTTAATGTATCTAGACTCTTCTTTCTTCCGACATATTCTAGAAGTTTCTCCTGTAGCTTGTAATGAGCCCTGTTTTTGCAAATGCATAAGTTTTTGGATACTCTATTTTTGGAGAATGAATGAAGGCATGAATGTAAGAGCACTAGCAGCTCTGTAAACAAAAATGCATTAATAAAATCTTGATCTATTCTATAAATCTTTGTTCTGTTTTAATATTTTTTGTTGTATGTTGAATGTTGTGTTTATTTCCCTGTTTTCATTCGATATTTAGATTATCTCTATCTCTACACTCTAACAAACTAGTATAAGAGCATATAGAAGATTCAAGGAGAATTCAAGTTAGAAGAAGATCTAGGGTTGAGGTTGTGTGAGGAATCCAAGTGGAGTCAAACATGCAAATCCATGTTGACAGTAGACACTAAAGGAGATTAAAGTTGTAGTTTTATTGAAGTTGTTAAAAAGGATTATAGCTATTAGCAGATTGTAACATTTAGACATTGATTGGAGGAAGATAATATTGCCAGTCAAAAAGTTGTAGGCATCAGATTAAGAGAAAGGATTTGCAAGATTGAAGAAATTGGAAAAGAAAATAGAGAAAAGAAAGATTGAACAAAATAGGAAAAGGGTCTTATTGTAGAGGCAATTTTGTTTTTTTTTAAATCATGGTAAGAACAAGTGGAAGCATTGCACAACCCCAGATTCCAATCTTCAATGGAAAAAATTATAAATATTGGAGCATAAAATGTAAACCCTGTTTTGCTCCCAGGATGTTTGGGACTTGGTTGAAAATGGGTTCCCTGAACCAACAAACCAACAAGCTTTTCAGGCTCTGTCACAAGCTGAGAAGGATTTGTTGAAAGAAAACAAGAAGAAGGATGCTAAAGCATTGTTTATCATTCAATAGGTAATGGATGAATCAATCTTTCCAAAAGTTTCAGCTGCTACAAGATCAAAACAGGCATGGGAAAGTTTGCAAACAGCTTACCAAGGCATAGACAAGGTGAAAATAGAAAAGTTATAAATTCTTAGAAGGGATTTTGAAAACTTGCAAATGAAGGATACATACACAATAGATTCATTCTTCACTCATGCAATGGCAATAGTAAATCAGATTAGATCCTATGGAGACACCATCAAAGATCAAAAATTTGTAGAGAAAATACTTAGAAGCTTATCTACAAAGTTTGATCCAGTTCTAATAGCCATTTTGGAGGCCAAAGATCTTACTCAACTATCCCTAGAAGAATTAATGGGATCACTCTTAGTACATGAGAAAAGATTAAATCGATCAAGGACATCATCATTGGAAAATGCATTCAAGACTTAGCTTTCATTTGGCAGAACAAGAGGGAGATCAAATTACAGTAGAGGTGAAAGACGTTTTACACCAAGAGGAGGAAGAGAAAATGCACAATTTGAGAGAAAAAGACCAACATCAAGCCCACATACTCATTTTACACCAACAAGAGGAAGGGGGAGCAGCCATTCTCACAACCATCATCAAGGAGAAAGGTATGATAAATCCAACATCCAATGCCATTATTGCATTAAATTTGGGCATTTTGCATATGAATGTAGAAAAAGACAATATGACATGAATAAGCAAAATGCACATTTTAATAATGAAAACCAGCCCAACACTAGTGAACAAAAGACCATATTGATAACATGCAATGTAGCATAAGAAAACTCCAAAGAAATATGGTTCTTAGATAGAGGTTGTAGTAATCATATGAGTGGGAGTAAAGAGATGTTTGCAACAATGGATGATTCAATAAAATTGGAAGTAAAATTAGGGAATGATCAACGAGTTTCAGTCATGGGCAAAGAGTCAATTAACATAAAAACTAAGCAAGGTGAGGGGAAACATATTTTTGATGTATACTATGTTCTTGGATTGCAACACAATCTCATAAGCATTGGGCAACTTGTGCAAAAAGAATATAGAATATACTTTGAAAATGGTGAATGTGTGATTCTAGATAAGAAACCAAGCAATAGGATGATTGCAAAAGTTGAGATGACAAAAAATAGGATGTTTCCTCTTAGAATCCAAAGTGAACTATTCTTAGAGCCACAAGGACTACAAAAGGTTGTTGAGTTAGCTTTCAAATCTTCATACAAAAATGAATCTTGGCTATGGCATTTAAAACTTGGGCATTTAAACTTCAAAGGATTACAACTGTTGCACAAGAAAAGAATGGTATATGGACTACCACCAATAGAGCCACTTAAGACAACATGTGAGAGTTTCATATTGGAAAAGCAATATAGGAAAGCATTTCCAGTTGGAGAATCTTATAGAGCAAATCATCCACTTGAGATATTTCATTCAGACCTTTGTGGACCTATGCAAACACCATCCATAAGTGGAAAGCTTTATTTCTTGACATTTATTGATGCTTTCAGCAGAAAAGTGTGGGTTTATTTCTTGAAATATAAGTTAGATGCATTTGCTATTTTTAAGGAGTTCAAGGCAAAAGTTGAGAAAGAAAGTGGATATTATATCAAAACATTGAGAACCGATCAAGGTTGAGAGTACATATCAAATGATTTTCAAAATTTTTGCAAGGAAAATGGCATAAGAAAATAATTTACAGCAAGGTATACTCCTCAACAAAATAGAGTAACTGGGAGGAAAAATAGAACAATCATAGAAATGGCACGAAGTATGATAAAATAAAAACATCTACCAAATGAATATTGGGCTTAAGTAGTTGCATGTTCAGTAGACATATTGAATAGATGTCCAACAAAAGTAGTGGTAAATAAAACAACAGAAGAAGCTTGGAGCAAAAGGAAGCATAACATAGCACATTTGAGAGTCTTTGGTTGTGTAGCATACTCCTTGATACCTCAAGAGTTGAGAAAAATTTAAATAATAGAGGAGAGAAGTGTATATTTGTGGGATATAGTGAACAATCCAAGGAATACAAGCTATACAATCCTATCACAAAGAAGCTAATAATAAGCCGTGTTGTTGAGTTTGTTGAGGAAAAAGCATGGGATGACAACATAGACAAAACAACTACAATTGCAGCTAGTGTTCCACAAGAGAATGAAGAGAATGAAACTCAAGTTGAGAATCCTACTACACAAGCAAATGTTCCTACAACACCTTCTAAGGCACATACCACTCCAAATCCAACTACTCTAGCAAGTAATAACAGTAGTGAGTCCTCTAATCCAACACTTGCATCACTAAGATCAAGGTCTATAAACACTTCAAAGAAGACACAAAGTCTAAGGGAGATATATGATGAAATACAAGAGGCTGAAAATGATGATTTATACTCTAATTTTGCATTTCTAACACAAACTGATCCAATTTATTTTGAAGATGCAATTAAGGATGACAATTGGATTGCAGCCATGGATGATGAAATTCAATCAATTGAAAAGAATCAAACTTGGGATCTAGTAGAGCTTCCTAAAGACAAGGATGTGATTGGAGTTAAGTGGATTTACAAAACAAAGTATAATGCTAATGGAAAAGTAGAGAAACACGAGGCAAGACTTGTAGCTAAAGGCTTCACACAATAACCGGGCATAGACTACAATGAAACATTCGCACCCGTGGCAAGATTGGATACCATTAGAATAGTCTTATCTATAGCAACTCAAAACAATTGGAAGGTTTATCAAATGGATGTTAAATCAACATTTTTGAATGGCATTTTAGAAGAAGAAGTGTATATAAAACAACCACCTGGTTATGAAGTTTTGGGAGAAGAACATAAAGTGTACAAGCTGAAAAAGACACTATATGGTTTGAAACAAGCTCCTAGAGCTTGGTACAACAAGATAGATTCGTATTTTGTGAACAATGGGTTTAGCAAGTGTGGCAATGAACCAACATTGTATGTCAAAGTGAATAATGGAGGAGAAATCTTGATAGTGTGCTTGTATGTAGATGATTTGATATTCACAGGTAACATGCCAATTGATTCATTCAAGGCAACCATGGAAAGAGAATTTGATATGACCGATTTGGGACTCGAGATATTTTCTTGGGATAGAGGTAAGTCAAAGTTATCAAGGCATTTTTATATGTCAGAGCAAATATGTTAATGATTTGTTGAAGAGATTTAAGATGGTAAATGTAAATCCAGCTCCTAAACCCGTTGCATTGGGTTTAAAACTTAGCAAGGATGACAAAAGTCCTAGTGTTGATGCAGCTTTATTCAAAAGATTAGTTGGTAGCCTTATGTATCTAATCGCCACAAGACTGGATATCATATATGGGGTTAGTCTCATTTCTAGATTCATGGAAAAACCAAAGGAATCACATTGGAAAGCTGGAAAAAGAGTTTAAAGATATATAGTTGGAACTAAGAGCTTTGGGATTTTGTATACATTTTCAGATGACTACAACTAATCGGATATATGGATAGTGATTGGGGAGGTAGTATGGATGATAGAAAAAGCACTTTGGGGTATATCTTTCACCTAGGATCAGGAGCTATCTCTTGGGCATCAAAGAAACAACCAATTGTGACACTCTCATCAGCTGAAGCGGAATATGTTGCAGCCACATCAACGGCTTGTCAGGTAGTATGGATGAGAAGAGTACTTCCAAATTTGAGGCATCCACAAAAAGAACCTACATAAATTTTTTGTGATAATAATTCAGCAATTGCCTTATCTAAAAATCATGTTTTTCATAAACAGAGCAAGCATATTGATACACGATATCATTTTATACAAGTATTGGTGAACAATGGTGACATATATCTTGAGGTTTGTAGGTCAGAAGAACAACTAGCAGACATCTTCACGAAGCCACTTGCAAAGAATGTTTTTGTGCATCTCCGGGAAGGAATTGGTATTGCAGACATACATGGTAGTGAAGATTAAGGGGGAGTGTTGGCGGACATGTCTTCCAACTCAGCTAATTTAATCTCCCCTGCCATCATTCCTCATCTACTTCTCCTACCACATTAATTTCCTCTCTCTTTCCGCTCCTACATTCTTCTTAATGTATCTAAACTCTTCTTTCTTCCAGCGTATCCTGGAAGTTTCTCCCGTAGCTTCTAATGAGCCCTGCTTTTGCAAATGCATAAGTTTTTGGATACTCTGTTTTTGGAAAATGAATGAAGGCATGAATGTAAGAGCACTGACAACTCTGTAAACAAAAAGGCATTAATAAAATCTCGATCTGTTCTATAAATCTTTGTTCTGTTTTAATATTTTTCCTATATGTTGAATGTTGTGTTTATTTCCCTATTTTCATTCAATATTTAGATTGTCTCTATCTCTACACTCTAACAAAGTGGAGAATATGCTTTAAAAGCAAAAAGCCAGAAAAAACAAGTATGGGTGTGGGGTCTTAAGAGGCTTCCAATTTACTATGTAACTCCAAATTTTAAATTTTAAGATTCCTCAAAAATAGGGAATCTAGAAGTGGACGCCTAGTTTGGGAAAATCAATTTTTTCCTTTATTTCACAAAAGTGAGAAAAGTAATTAAAACATGCTTCCACTCACAACTGATTGTGGAATTGGAAAGGATTATTTTATTCAATATTTTAATACATTTTAATTATTTTGGAGACATCCAAGAGTTGGGCATGGATTTTTGGGAGATTCCTTTAGAATGGAAGCAAAATTCACCGAAATGAAATTTCATTTGCATTTCATGAAAGCTTGAGTTTATTTTATTGGAAATGAATTTCATTTTTGAAGTTAATTTTTCCAAATAATAGGAAAAGGCACAAGAAGGAAGGCGTGGATTATCTCCAGGAAGGATTCTAAAGAGTATTATTGCAGATTGGGGGTGTTTACAGAGGTTTGAAGAACACCAGTTGTTGCAGATTTTTGTATTGAAATTGTGCAAGAACTTTTATTATTGCATATGTTGAGAGAAATTGTTGTGTAGAATTGATTTTGCTGCTACAAATCATTTATTTTTGTATTTTCCTGGAGTCATGCAAGGGCTTGTTGCAGCCCTTTGCTCATTTGGGATTGATTGTAATTTCATTTTCCAGAATTAATTTGAAATTGGAACCACTGGTTGCAAGTTACAAACTAGAAATTTATATTTGGTGTGAGGATTTATTTTCTTGTGAAGTGTTTACCAGCGAGTTGTGAGAGCTTTGTAAATCTGACTTCTTTGCATAATTTTATTGTTATTTAGCCCTCTCTATTAGTGATGCGGTCATGCTCAAGCTTCAACTACTTATTTTGGATAAATGCCATACAGAAGATGACTAAGCAAAAACAAGGGACATACATAAAAAAGCAAGCAACAATGACTTTTTATTCAGCATCACACCAATTTTGATTGTGATGCTCTGGCTAACTCTTACTTTTTCTGTCATACTGATGAAGAGAATGAGTCTATGAGATGATTGTTATTGTGAGTGTAATTTTTCTTTGCATCTGAGTATTTTTGTTACAAATGATTTGTTCTTGCTTTTTACTTTTTTGGCAAAGTATAAGAATTTTGTATCTTCGAGTTTTAGATGGATGCTTCTGTTCAAACAGGAGCTTCCTTGTTTGACATACCAGGCATTTCTCATTCATTGGATTCTTCTTTTATGTAGGGTGAAGCAAATGGAAGGGCCTGCTCCTCATACACAACTAGATGGAGAGCTTGCTGCTGGTATGGGTATGCCTGACAATGGACTAAAGTTCCAGGATACTGCTTTTCCTATGTCATTTTAACAGAAGGTAAGCATCAAAATGCAAGGCGGGACTCAATCAAATATTGCAGAAATACAATATTGAAAGAAATCAGAAAGTGTTATCTTTATTGAAATAAAAGATTTGGTCTCCACTGTCTGTATTGGTTGAATGAAACACCTGTAATGGATATAATTTAGAGCACACAATCTACAATATGTGAGATTGGAAAACTGGTGGCCTTATACATAGTAGCATTCCATTTACACAGCCAACTTAAAGTGTTAATGGAAATCAATGACACAGGTTTAAAATGAGAAACTGTAATGTCCCTAGAGTTTACTCTTGGAAATTCAATTTAAATATAATCAGACCCAAACTGTCACATTACTGTTAAACCCTAACATATGATGACAAATACTGCAGATCTGGAAATGATTATTAGTTTATGGCAAGGCACTCAGATTAGATGAAATCAAACCACTGATAAACTTCGCAGACAATGACAGCAGTTTCAGATCCCGAAAGAAAAATAAAATAATCCTATGACAATTTTATTATTAAATACACCTAGGGTACAACTCCAACACATGAATAGATACGAGCAAGTCAGGTGACTGGTTATTAGTTCCCTCACAGGATGTTTGTGCTGCAACACAAATTTGACTCACAGCGATCAGGAGTGCATGTTATGGCAGATTGCTCTGTGCAGAGACGATTAGGAAGTATAAGGGAAGAAAGCGACGACGTATACAGCAAAACCAAAAACTAAGGCCAAAAATACAAAAGAAGCTCAGCTAAACAAAAAATGTAGAGTGCTAGGATATACAGTAAACCAGATAAAGAAGAAAGAAGAGAAAAGTTGGAAAGGAAGGTTCTATGAGAGAAAAGAGTTGAAAGGAGAAGGGAAGAATTGGGCCAGAATATAAATATTAAAATATATCCCCAGAAACAATCACAATACTAGACTGAATGAAGATCAGAAGTTTACTCCTTTGTTTACTAACATAAAGAGGTCGGCTTCAATAGACAAATATTCAGATACAGTCATTGTGCGGTTCACAGCAAACAGGAACTCGGGACACCAAAGAAGACAATCATGAATACTCGGGAGGAATGAATCAGACAAATACTATAATGTATGTTCAACAATTATATTTTTCTACTGGCGTCATACAGACTTCTAGCCCGATGAAGATATATGCTTCTTCAGCGAACACCCGAACACTGGAGGCCATGATTACGTTCTGAGGATTTCGGTTGAGTCTGGTGATGCATACGGGAATTGAAAGTCTCGAATGATGACTTCGCAATTGTGAGGCTCTGATAATGGTGCTGACACTTTCTTTCGTTTACTTGTCACCATGCAGGGGTTGCGTCACAGTTCCCGGCAGTGTCCGCCACTGGCAACTACTGAGGTTGCGATGACTCCCGTGACTAGATTGCTCGTTGATCCTTGGGTCAGTGCGATCAATAGTTGTCGTCCCTACTTAGACGAAGGCAGACTTTAGATTGGTATTCGCGATCTTCCACAGATCGCGTGAACTTGATGAGGTGTCACAGTATATAGTCGTGATATCTCCTACGTATCGTGCTTCTACATGTAGAAAACAGGGGAGCAGCAGAACACAGACAAAATGGCAACCACAAATTTAATGCAAATTATATTAAATGATAAAACATTACATATCTTATCTACTTGCAGCTCTACGGAGCTGGACTCTGAGAAGAGTGAAGAGACCATTACATCTGCCTCTATTTATAGAGGGCTTAGGAATTCTCTAGAATGCAAAACAGTATGTTCATATGTAAATTGCCAAGTCGGTGAGAACTCTCCAGAATGGTCGGTGGTCGGTGGCAGAGTCAATGTAGAAACTTCTGTTTTAAATGCAACGCTGGGTAGTTGGGATTATAATCTCCAACACTCCCTCCTAATCACAACTACCACAAATTCTCATTACATTTTCACTGCGGCATCTAAAAAACTTCTAGTGATCGAACCTAGGAAATCCCATTCTGCAATTGGAACGCTCTAACCACGAGCTCTGGCACATTTGGTTACCAGTCCATCGTAGGTTCAGGTGTTCAACATTTGTATTTTCTCAGCACCTCCCATAGAGTCACACTGTGGGTGCTCGGGGATCCTAGTTTTAATGCGCTCCATTTGCCTCATACATTGCTTTCATATAGAATGTTGTGGCATTCAACAATATCTCTTCCTTAATCCATTAAGGGCTTCACTTAGCTTTTCATAACAGACATCTGCTATCCTCCTTGATGTTCTCACCTCACTTGCCAACTCTTCATTCTTAAATCGTTCTACAAACTTTAGAAATGCTCTTCATAATTTTGACTCTCAACCTCCAACCTAGACACTACTAACACATCCTCAAAGAAACTAATTTCTTTAGTGCATAACATACCTTTTATTTAAGCAACAATAAATACCTTTTTCGGCAGCTTTGCGTGCCTCCCACTTTCTCAAAAAACCTCCTTTGAACAGAAACTAAAACAATGATCAAGGTTTCGCTTTTCTTCAACAGTTAGGCGTGCCTTTACTACGATCTCCTCTTGCAATAGCTGGTATCTTCTTTCTTAGACAGATTTGGCAACTTCTTGCAACAGCACCCTGTAAACCTCTTGAATGTTTACTGCGCTCTCCTCCAGACTTCTATGCACCTTCCAATCGGTTCTATTCTTCAACAAGCAGATATAGGGATGTGATACGCGGCAACAATTTCAACATCATCACCAAATTGAGAAGCTCGTTCATAGACAACACTGTCTCCAGCAGCACATAGTGCAGCCACGAGATCATTTGAAGAATTGGGGAAGGCAACGGGTCTAAGATGATTCAACAATACTTTCTGTCTGATGTGTACTTTCTCCCTGTAGACTCAGCGATCTTCATAGCACTTTCTTCCATACAATCAAGCATTTTTGAATAGCAGTCTTTTCTTAATTCAAATCTCCTTACACAGACAGAAATTTAGCAGAAACTGGACTTTACATTGTGATTTTAATCCTTCCAACACATGCAGCTTCCTCCATCTTGGATCTTCTACCGTAGGCTCTGATACCACATGTAGAAAACAGGGGAGCAGCAGAACACAGACAAAATGGCAACCACAGATTTAATGCAAATTATATTAAATGATAAAACATTACATATCTTATCTACTTGCAGCTCTACGGAGCTGGACTCTGAGAAGAGTGAAGAGACCATTACATCTGCCTCTATTTATAGAGGGCTTAGGAATTCTCTAGAATGCAAAACAGTATGTTCATATGTAAATTGCCAAGTCGGTGAGAACTCTCCAGAATGGTCGGTGGTCGGTGGCAAAGTCAATGTAGAAACTTCTGTTTTAAATGCAACGCTGGGTAGTTGGGATTATAATCTCCAACACTACAAGCGATGCCAAGTAGTGAGATGCTGCCGGTGAGGATGAGTGCGCCCAGGATGTGGAACTGATATGCCTGTAACAACAATATGTATGATCAGGATAATGGCGGAAATAGATGGACAACGGAATTGACGAATAAAACACAACCCACTGGCAGAGACTACGTCCTACTAGGCCATTGACCAGCTACGCTGTCAATCCGTCATGTCTTCATTCCACGATCTTCCAGAGCCAAAGACCCAGCTTAAAGACAAAATCAAACAAGGCATCGACCTAGAAGGATGAAATTCAAATAATTTATCATTGGAATTGAGAAATATTTGGGAACTTTTAATTTGCAATGCATGCTTTCTTATGATCAGTTTTTTTTGGTTATCTACCTTTTGCATCGTAGAATATCTACGAGTTCCTCTTAAATCACAATCTTGATTGATAATTTTGTTGCTTATATTCTCCATTGCTGCAGTTAAAGAAACCAATCAATACGTGGTAGATCTGCCAAGGTGTCCTTGCAAGAAATTTTTCAGACGGTAACTCAAGGTTTCAAGGAATGCTCACAGGATGAAATTCAAGGAGTTTGTCTGCATTATCCCCACTTGCTAACGGATCAACTCAATTTTGAGGTGTACATGTAGTCTGATATTTTGTAATACTTGTTACAAAGGCAACAGAGTTTACCTTGCAATATGGTTTATTCTTAGTGGACAATGTATAATCATTGTTTTTGTTTGAAACCTTGATTGTAAATCTAATATTTAATGGTTTGAATATTGAATCAGTACATGTTAGCTTTTCGTGTCGATTTTTTTCTTTGATATTTTTGAATTATCATGACCTGAGTTTGCAGCCTTAGAATAGATTTATTCCGACAGGTGGATTATAAGGTGGTTCTGGAGCTTGTACCTCTCCAAGTACATGATTATTTTAATCACAGCTATGGGTGGGTTTATTTTTTCAATTGAGACACATGATTTACAAGGTGATGAAAGTGGAATTATAGACAATTTTATTTTTTTAAGATGATAATGTCAATATTTGTACTTAGAGTTTGGACTGTCTTAAACAAACTATTGTTATAAACTATATATGATTAAATGTATCAAGAGTATGAGCCCATTGATACTACCCTTCTTCTCACGTATTAATTTTGTTTGTTAGTAGTGTATTCTATACAACTAATAACTTTGTTCTTTAGTATTAATGTGAAACTGAATTGTGAAACATTATTGATTCATGGTAGAGTGGTATCTTTAACCATGTTTTAATGTTATTATGTGGCATTAATTTGCCTAGAATGGACCTTTTGTTGTTATGTTACATATAATTTATTTTGAGTCTTACATTCACAACAAACACTAAAGTTTGTAAGTTAAATTTGTACCACTTGCTAATGTTTTTTTTATCTATAATTGACATAGACCTATTAAGTAGTAGAACTCTACACGGATTTACTTGTCCATGCTAAAACCAAGACATCACAAATTTGTAAATGGTAACCAATCCAAAAATATATGAACTAAGAGCATGTTGTGAAAAGCAAGAACTATGCTTGTCAAGTATCCATTGTTTTGCTATTGATGTTCATAACTTGCGACAATCAAACATAGTCAAGTACATGAAAGTAAACATCACATGAAAGAAAACACAAGTAATTTACCTTCGAAAAACCCAAAATTAAAGAAAACTTTCCATAACAATTTACTATCATTCAAGAACATCTTACATTCCAAAGTGAGTTCTTCAACCTCTCAGAAGCTTGTTTCAGTTGCAACATAGTGGACAAGAATCCACTCAGTCAAAAGCACATTTATGTTGCATGAGATCATTAAGTACTAGATTGCAACCTTTAACTACCAAACATGTAGGGTGGAATTGAATTACAATTCAAACTTTTTTTGAGCTCCACCACCTATTGCACCTTCCCCAATTGGAAAATTCTTAATACAAAGATGAGTTAAATTTTTGGGAAGAATTTTTGGCTTTTACTATTTTGTTGTAATGTTCTTACCTGCCTAAGAAATAGTAAGATCATTTCAACCCCAATGGTTTGTGTCACTAATGACTAACTTTCCTTAAGTATTTTTTTCCCTCTGCTTGGGACTCCCTTATGATGGCTAATTTACTCAACCTATTGGAATTGAATGTTTTTCCAATCAAATTTGAGCTATATCTTCCAAATTGGAGGACTATTGATCCATAAAAGCTTATGACAAAGTTCAACTTAAGCTTTTCAAAATTGGATAACATTTATGTTTAAGCTTTTTGAAATTGGATAACATCTAGGTTTTCTTAAGTCTTCTTCAACCAATCAATCCACTCAAAACTTATTATGTGGATTGACTTACAATTTTCCAAATTTATACATGTTAGTGTGGATGCCCCATAAACATCAACCCATAGTACTCTTGTGATTTATTGTTCCTTGTAAACGTACTTGCACATGTTGCCAACCTTGACCATATGTTATTTGCATATTCTACATCATGAGAGAACTTTGTCGCCTTCTGAGTATTGTTGAGATGTTGTAATGTCCCTTTTTTTCTGCCCTAAATCCACCATATTCTAATAGTGTTTTTAAACACTAGTATATATATTATATAATATTGAAATATAAATAATATAATTAAATAAATAAAAGAGGTAGGCATTGTTAAGGTTTTTTTTAGGGCTTGCCCTAAAAAAATGAAAGAAAGTGAAGTACAAGTCATTTGGGGTATCCATTCATATCGAATTTCATTTTGGGATTCTTCTCTTTAGCTAGAACCTTGGTTGGGCTTCATTCCAAGGACGAAAACCCTTTTGAATGTGGTGAGTTGGACGAAACCCTAGGTCACCTTGTGGAGAACTCATGACGGAGTTCTAATTGCACTTCATTGGAGACAATTGGAGGTTTGGAGCATCATTGCATAATTAGATTTGAAGTAGAATTATTGTGGCATTTTGTGAGTAGATTGCATTAGCGTTTTGCCCTAATTTGGAGTTGCCACTTTGGAACAGATCTGAGCGCCCACCTTTGGAGGACGATTTTGCATATTGGAGCAACAGACTCTAAGCACTTACCAAGGAGGAATTGCCCATCTAGGGTTTGGTATTTGAAGATTATTTTGCATATATTTGGTATGTATAATCATATTTTCATATCTGATTTATAGAGCAGAGATTTGGGCATATGTCTGGCATTATTGAACCCATGAATTCATTGTAAAAGTCTAAAATATTCAATTGTAATAGCAAAATTTATATACAGAAAATCAGATTTGTATGTTGCATTTGGATGCCCTATCTTGTGTTTTTATGGTGGATTTCATGTTTGATATGAATATCAATTGGTAGCATCATTTGACATGTTTATTTGTCATGTTTGGGTGTATGTTCACTATGATATTTTGTTTTATATCAGAAAATAAAAATCAGGATTCAATCCTAGGGTTTGAGCAAAAAACTAAATCAGAAAAGTGCAGAAATATAAATCAGAAATCTAGGGCATAAATCAAAGATTTAAGGGCAGATCCCATTGGGAATATTACAGGATGCTCAACCATTGGGTGGTCATAATGCAATTATGTCTTTAGTGCAAACAAAAATTCATAAACTGCATGTTACAAAAAAATTGTCATATTTTTATTTAACTTGTGAGCATAACTTAGTAAATTTTTCCTTGATTAAGATGGATTTTTGAAAGGGGCCCAAACTTTTACATCCAAAACAAATAGAAAAAATAGAAATAACAAAAAATGGAATAGCCTAGAACTAGGTAAGAGACACAAGAAGGCTACAACATTGTTGAAAGGAAGGAGGAATCCAATACTTGCACAAACCAGGAACAAACAATAGACAATATAATGGGAGGGCATGGAGTTGAGAGCAACCCAAACCTTGCATTTCTCTTGCAATGATTTAAGAGAAACTTAAATCATTATTTTATATAGGTCTGTTTAAAATCTTTTACATAAATGTGATGCTAAACACAAGACATCACAACCATGCTACTGAAACTGTGGTAACCATGTTGTGTTGTACTATCAAAATGTATTATTCAGATTTTCTTTTTTAAAGCTTGGTACAACATAACTATGGATTTAAAAAGGAGAATTAGTTCATTACTAATTATGCAGCGAACTATCAAACTTGTGTGATATTGAATTTAGACCTTTGTATTGATAAACTATAGCTCATGCATTTTGTTGTCTTTTGTTTCAATTCCTACCAAACTACCCTAATGATGTCTAAACCAACCAAATTAGTCACATTCAATCATTTTGGTAATTTGATTTTTGTTCTATGCAACTTTTTGTTACCTCCTTACATGGTCCTCCCTCCTGTAATAACTTTGCTTTGAGTGCTACGTGTATCTAATTGTTGACACCAACCTTGTTGCACAAGTGGTAAGGTTAATCATGCAATACACAAATATGAAATATGTTAGCAATCCCTTTAGGGATGGATAATTGTTTTGATACCATTTGATCTATAATCAATATGGATATTCCATAGTATGATTCATCAACACATTTACTTTGTTCATACTCACTCAAACTAGGGCACTACAGATAGCCGAATATTGAACCTATCCACAAAATGATTGAGCAACCAAAAACATACTGTTTAGAGTAAGAATATGCTCGTCATTATCAATTATTTTCTCGGGCTTAGATGATGTGGGGGCATCTGGGTACATAGGTGATCTTTCATTGCCAAAAATATTTCCAATTTTATTTTTTATGTTCGAAAACTTCTTATACATGATCAAAATTGCATAATTCTTTTTATTAATGATAGTTTAAACATATTACAACGGATTACATCTGTTTATAGCACCATATAGCTATATAAATTGTAGGAGATCATAAGATATCAAACCATATACTATCAGTCTTAAGGACATACATATTGTCGGCTTATGAGCAGCATTATACACTGAACTGAATCAAACAAAAACAAAACATTTACAGTAGACATGATGTATCAGGCAGTACAAAAATTTGCAGAAGGAAGTAGTAACTTTCATTTCCCATATTTATATTCTCGGTGCAATCATCCAAAGCACCCCAATTGACCAAGGTGTTAATGGATTCAAGTTCATCATTATAAAACACTTCCTCAATCTCATGGTTTGACATTTTTGGAAGCTTTCTCTTCGTTGATCTAGTATCTAAACTCCTCTTTAAAGGTTTCCAATGCCTGTAAGAATATAACGAAACTGGGATGCCCTTGCTGCCATGAATGTCCGTACATGACTTCCTTTAGGTGTACAAGCACTATACCATCTTTGAGTAACTTGAGAAATTTTCTTCCTGTTAACTCCATGGTTGCCACAACCTACAATGCAACATTGAAAAGTGTGAGTCTCTTATTTTGACTCTGTAAGATTCCTCCAAACTCCATTGTACTTGTCCTTGTGGATGTGAAAATCTACATATGGTTAGCATTTTAAAACCAAAATAATCCTCAACATCCCTATGAGATAATGAAACATGTTAGATATGCTAAGTAAGATAGTAAAACAACAAGAAAAACTAAATAAGCATACAAACAACATGAATCAACTTCATCTCATAGTGGATTGGTCTCACATGTGCTAGTGACCCTTTCCCAATCCTTGATCAAAGCTTAAGATGAAAATGCTATGAAGATGGTGGAGTGATGATGAGCAAAATCAATTCTCCAATGGAGAGTGACTTTGCATGAGTGATTGAGGAGACCTTGCTTGAAGGATGAAGCCTCTCATTTATAGATTATCAAGTTGAAAGAATGCATATGAGAGAGCAATGTGGGATCAAAAACAAGCCAATGAGATGAGGACACTTGTCATCATGTGAGTGGTTGATGCATGTGCAAGATTTGGGAAGAGTTCCCATGAGAGGGAGAATTTGAATTCAAATTTGAGAGTAAATGCTAAGTGGGGGACAAGAAAATGAGCAATAAATGCAATGTTGGAGGGACAAATCAACTTGCCTTTGAATTCAAAGTTGAGGGAATATTCCCCATAAATGCCATGTTGATGGAAAATCTTGGATTTAATAAATCAATAAATTGATTTATATGTGCAAGTGGCTAAATCTAGAGAATGCAAGTGGGTGAGATTAGTATTTAATCAGGGTTAGATTAAATAGATGATGATTATGTTAGTTTAATGTTGATTAGGTGAGTTTGACTTTCATGATTTAAATATTTGATTTATTTAAATCAGAAAAGGATGAAATATGGATTTTTAATTAAATAAATGTTTGATCTATTTAATTAAAGGGATGATGTTTGATTTATTAAAGACTGATGATAATGTTTATTTGATAAATGACCTTGAGATTATTTAATGAATGGATGAAAATGCACTTGATTAATTGATGAATGGGCCTAATGTGAGACCTAATTTGACTGAATCCGATCGAATACATAATGTTAATTTTGCATGTCTACATTTTCCCTCTTTGAAGCAATGTAGCATTAGCGTTGGTTCAAAGAATAAACAATCCGCGATTGAAATAAAAAATTCTAATTTTTAGGATGCTAGCGGAAGAAGTACAGTACATTGCCTTGAGGGCCGGTGAAAAAGGAATTTTGATTTGAGGAGTCGATCTCATGATAAGAAGTTCAAAATGGTGAATTTATGGGCGATACAAATGAGATGATTTTGAGATACTTAGAATAACAAATCTATATTATCCTAAACAACTTAAATGATGATATGATGTGATGATGGATAGAATGGATGATGTGATATGCTGTGATTATACAATGGACCGTTTCAAGAGATGCTTATACTAGATCTATATTATGATGTTGGTTGTGTGTGAGATGATGATATCTGGGGAATCTAGATGAAGTTATAGATGCAAGATGAATGCATAATGGATGCATGATGGATGTATTGGTGATGATGATTAACTATTCATGCTATGATGTTAGTGCGGAAAATGAAGAAATTAGATGATGACAAGAGGATCCAACAAACCAACATCATGAGAGATGATGATGATGATGATGATAGATGAGAAAAGATAGATGGATAATTTGCTTATCAAGGATTGGGATTTTCAAAGGGTCACTTACTTTATGTTTGATAACACGCCTAAGTACGATGCATCAAGGTATGAAGGACCAGGATGGCGTTGTACTTAGTGTGATGGACTTTGACTCGACAAATAGATAGGAGTATTCTTGTTCACACCTGACATACAGAAACCTTGCTAGGATGCACTTTTAGAAGTCTCAAAAATCTCGGACCAAAACACGGAAAGGTATAACCAATCAATGCGAAAATAGTCAGCAGAAGCTATAGAGAGCATCACTCCATACATATCTAATAGCAGTAGAAATTATTCACCAGAAGTTATATTACAAGAGCGTCCAACAAGCATAGCAGACAAAATAATAATGATAGTTGCCCCATTCCTATCTCTCTAAATCCTTCGTTCGGATATGATCGAGAGGTCCTTGGAATGTGTGCAATAAGATAAATCAAAAGAAAAGATCAAATGTAAAATGGCCAATGTTCTTCGCATGACCAAAGGGATTTTTTTGATAGGATAAGAATCCAAAGTGATATCAAATGATGATGCCCATTAATGCGGAGTGAGTATCCTAGGACATAGGATGAGGATGGTTTGATAAATTGATTGATAGGCTGTTGATATAAGGTCGATTGACATGTTTGTAAATGATCAAGACTTTGATTTTGTTTTAAAGATTTGTTGTTTTGATTTTGATTTTACGATTGAAGCTTTGCTTTTGCTGACTACTATGATTGTTTATGTTTGTATTGCCAAAGGATGAAGGTGATGATCAGTTTATTATGGACGATTGATTATTGCGGGTGAAAGCGAAACGAGATGGATGGATTTTTTCAAATATTTGGATGTTTTTGGAGTTTTGAAGTGTTTTGAGGCTATTTTTGGTGTTTTTGGATTTTGCGATGTTTTTGATTTTTCGATTTTCAGATGTTTTTGGATTTTGATATTTTTTTGAATGTTTTTAGATTTTGATGTTTTTTGAATGTTTTTGGATTTTGATGTTTTTCAAATGTTTTTGGATTTTGATGTCTTGGGGGCTGATCAAAGATTAGCCTTGCCTACGTTTAAGCTCAGAGACGACGTAGTTCGGATTCCAATGTTTTTGATGTTTTTCTAACTTTTTGAGTGTTTTTAGATTTTGATGTTTTGGATGTTTTTGGATTTTCGCACAATTTTGACGATTTGGATATGGATATGAATGATGATATCAGTGCTCTATTTGGGATTTGGTTGAAAACCAAGCTAAGGTCGATCGATCATAATCGATGGATTGATGATGATGATAACATTGTTGAGGATGCACAACAATGCAAGGATAGTATTAAGCAACACAAAGATTTGATGGGATTGATGATGATAACATTGTCGAGGATACACGACAATGCAAGGATTGAGATGTCGATGGGTTTGATGATGATGTTTTGATTGATCATGTTTGATGAAGCTTGATTTGGAACAAAATTTGTTCGAATGATTTGATGTGATGTTTGACGTGCAACTTAGATGCAATTGATAGTGATTGTTGGGATTGATGTTCAATGAGAAATGAAGACTGATGAGGAATGCCTTCTCGTCAAAATATGCCACATGGGCTAGTGATTCGGATTTTTGCTCACATGTGGTTTGACCAATTTGACTTCACGTCTTTTAATGTTCATATCACCATATAAGGCGAAGGATATAGATCAAGATTTATTCCTGAAGCAAGATGTAAATATCTGCCCCCAATGTCTAGCAATGTATGGAATGCCATGGATGGATGTTCAGATAAGTGTACGGATGGATGGATACGCAAAGGATGCCAAGGATTATCTTGCGATAAGATAAGGTGTTCAGATAAAGAATGCTCATTTGGATAATGTTTCATGGCTCAGATAATGCTACATAGGATAGGATTTAATGAAAACGGCCCATGTCAAGATGTTCACCGTAAGCAAGCGTAAAGTGTGCACCAAAATTTTACCAAGATCAAGATAATTTGGACTATGGATGCAGATGGATAAAAATGGATTGGATAAATGGCTCATGGATGAATGGATTTATTATGGATGGGATAAAGATGCTTTCACGAGAGTGGCTACGTAGATGCTTTCGATTCTACATGGCCTTTGTTTGCCAGGTTTTTCATCATGGTCTTTCCCCAATGGCAATCGATTTTCAGCAGAGGGGCGTTTTATCTTTACTTTATTTTCAATCGCTTTTCCCGTTTTTTGAATTTTTCATATTATTTGATTTTTTGGTTTTCTAAAGATTTTAAGCTCATCTTTGAATCATGAGGTGTTTGTTGATGTAATTGCCCCCTATCATAATGTGCCATAGATACCTTGAAGAAGGCTAAGACATGCACTTGAGATGTAACTTTGGAAGTTCTTGACTGCTAGGTTGATACGGAGTTAACTTTTATCTTTGTCGCACATCACAAATAGAGAGTGCCTTCCCCGAATCCTTATGGTGAAGGGTCATTGCTAATACATGGTCAATTTGAGAATTGGATATCATGTGTGGAGGTGTGGATGGAGTGTGTTTAGGGATAAGAGATGGATTAGTTGACATCTTGGCATCTTTGACTCTCCAAACTTGGGAAGATGAGCAATGATGGGTGGATCTGAGGTAGTGTATGGAATTAGGACCAACTACTTGATACACTTTGTACGTCGCTTGAAAAGCATGCTTTTTCTTTTGCGGACATCTTTGATGGATACTTTTCCCTTTTTTATTTTGCCCCATAGTTTCTTTGACTGATGGAGTTTGATAGGGATGATCTTTCTTTGTAGGTTTTGGTATCCATTCATATTTGATTTGTTTATTATGCTTCTCAGCTTCTTTTGCTTTGATAACATTCTTCGTACTTTGATTCAAATATTTCCTTTGACATTGGTCCCAATTCATGGATGGGGTGATGGGTGGATGAAGATACATGGCGTGGCTGGTTGTAGTATTGGCACTAGTTTCATCATAAGGACTCTTCATGCTCCCTATGTTGACATTTTCTTGAGACTTAGTTTCCCCCAGTATGGTGATAGTATCACCTTCATTCCTTGATTCTGCTTGCTTTGAGATGTTTTGTTCAGTAAACTTGCTCTGATGAATGACCACTGTAGATGACATTCTTTCAATTTGCTGCTCCGCTAACTCTAGATTATTCTGTTCTGTCTGACTCACTTCCTTGAGTGAATAATGTTCAATATCTTTATTCATGATGTCCTCAATCTAAGTTTGGGACATATTTGATCCTGATGTTGACAACTCCGTTTGATTGTAGGAGTTAAGAATCTACTCTTTTTATGTAACACAGTCTTGTTCTAGATGAAGATCATCTATGTGTCCATCCATAGAAAGCATCTCATGGGTAGGTGGAGGAGTATGTGCTACATGGATATGATCATCTTGCATAGATAAGAGAGTGTCCATTAGATTATTGTAGTATCTTGAAGATACAAATTCTTGATCTTGAATGATTTCGGAGTTGCTTTCGACATGCTTTAGATCAAGTTCCTAACATGGGTCAGTTCCAAAGGATGGATTGCTTATAAATGGTTCTTGGATGTCATCATTAGACATGTTTAGTGGTTCAACATTCTCAAGTGTCAATTTTAGGATTTCTTCAGTATCTGTAATCATGAGGTTGAAGGGGGCCAACATGTCTTGGAAGGAACCATTGCTAGACTTTGGTGAAAGATTTTGATTATGCTTTGGAATAAATTCTTGAGATATGTCCTCTAACTCGTAAGGTGATGTAGAGACATTTTCAACATGATCATAGGTGAACTGATTGTGCATTATGTCAATTGGATCAAATAATCCTAACACTCCTTGAAAGAGATCACTAAAAAGTGGCTCTTGATGTGT